>JAIPMN010185870.1:0-25094 GCA_020650975.1 Apostichopus californicus
TATAGATATATAGCACATTGATAGGTTACATACAGATAAGATTTGAATAACTTACAATTGGGGGTATTTTTGAAAAACAAAATGGCAGCCTCATTTGCATAAATTTCGGTCATAAAAGTGGGCCGAACCTAACATGTGTACTAAATATGAAATCAGTCATAACTCTGTCCACCATATAACTCCATATAACTCTGTCAATCCTCAACAGATTTCCGAAAAGTTGGTATCATCTGAAGGAGCAACCCCAAAAGAAACTTTATCATATATTTTGAAGTCAATTTTGAAGTAATTAGTGATTTTTTGGGGTATTTTGGTGTTTTCCCTAAAAAGCAAATTGGCGGCCTAATTTGCATATTAATAATTTGCATATAATTTGCATATTTTTTATGTTTCAATTCAAAATTTTGTTCTCTATTGATCTAAATCAACTTCCTAATAGAGAAGTTGTCCCTAACCTTTATAAACCAGCCCTAACAAGATAAGTGCCCCAAATCGTAATTGTGTGCCCAACCCCCCATGACTAGGCCTAACTAAGGGCATATAGGCCTTGCTAGCCGATAGGTGAATGTGTTTCTAGAGTGATATAGAAGCATTTTCTTGACTTTACAAGGTGTACGTGCTATACAACTACCATATAGGCTGGCCCTACAGTAGCTACGGCCTTACCTAGAGGCCCAAGGGAGTATAAGGACTGGACACTTTATTGTAGGCATAGGGGCCTATAGCCAGTTCAACAGTTGTACTCTACATGTACAGTATGTCACAATTGATATGAACAATGCTTAATCTTACTGCCAATGACAATCTTGCAGTAATTAAGTAATGTAATTTGCTGCATTGAATGTCTAGCATCCTTGCTATTTGCAAACCTATTATTGTTCCTTGATAAGTTGTTCCTTGATAAGTCCATCATAGTTGGCAGTCATACTGTATTGTCATAGGTATTCTGCATTTATTTTTCACTATCATAAAGGTAGTACAGTCAGCAAAATGGCAGATCTATCTTCCCAAGTGAGTAATACTATCACATTGGCTCATGTGTAAAACTATAGTAGGTATCTCTGACAAGGCGGGGTGAGGGGTTGTTTCCAAGTTGATTTATTAATATGCGATGGCTTCCTCATCGTATTGGTGTTGACAATTTGGACTTGTAATTGTGTACGAAACGTGCAATTTATTGAATATCTCCACTCTGGGACTGGTATTCTTACTTGAGATGAAATATAGTCTTACTTGAAACATCAAGCAAACACCTGAAGAAAGGACACATACTCGAAGATAAAAATTTAATATTTTCAAGGAATTTGTGAACTGCTATTAGATGCAAATGACGAACGTTTAGCAGTAATCTTTATTGCTCACATGTAGTATTTTTAGTCAATGACTGCCAGTGCAGTGGCATACAATTTTCACTTTGGGTATATTCTACAAACATACATTTAGACACATGGCAGTGATCATATCGTTCTCATTCAGCTGAAACTAAAGTGGGTCATCTGGAATTCATACAGCACACATTTATATTACATGATTAACATAGTCACTATAACTGAAGGGTTCGTTGTTGATCATTATGCAACATATCGTCTGAGGCTTAGGCCTTAAGTTATATGGATGCCTACACTTAATAGCTTAAAGTATCAACAGAAAGCAGGGCCTTTCTTTAACATATTTGGGCATGTGAACCAATGCTCCTATTTGCAGTATTAATTGTTCTATGGCTTTCTATAGCACACCCATTGATTGTATTAGGCTTCTATAGCTGTGGCCTTCAGGAAGAAACTTTGAACAAACTGCTCACTCATATCGATGCTACCTTCGGGTTATGATTGCAATTTGCAAGGAACATTTAGTTAGTCCAAACATTTTAACCAGGCTGTGTTCCAATTGATTGTAGCAGAATTTTGTTGTTACAAAAGTGTACATAAATAGAAAATAGCAAACTTTTCCTATAGCAAGGATTGAAATGTGTTACAATTGATAGAGTAACAAATTTGCAGGTAACTTAACATGTTCTGTGGTGGCAAATTTAACTAAAAGGTGGGGGGCAAGTATAATTTTGGGAACAGGGTCATAACATATAACAATAATAAAAGGGAGGGATCTACAGTAAATACAGAATGTTGTAAATTTGGGAAAAATTTAAGTAAAATTACATACATAGACATAAAGTCATTGTATCATTTTGGCAATATTACACACATCTATATTATTTTATCAGATCTCATTTGTAGGAGGGGAGGGATGGGGGCAAGGGAAAATCTGGTTCGACAATTCCCATCCATTCCCCTGTATAGTTCTCCCACTGAGCACAGCAAATCCTTTATTTTTTTCTTTGTTTACCGTCCTTTCTTTTAGCAACAATGGAATATATCCTGGATCATATGTAGTGAGCTATACAGAGGTTATTGTGTGTGATCATAATCACTATTGGGCTATAACATTGAGTTATACCATTCATATCACACCCACATCACCTCATTGCAGAAAGCTTCTTATTTAGGGTTTTTTACTTAAAAAACTCATAAATTATGGTAATTTCGTTACCTTTTAATTGCCCATCAACTTTTCCTAATTGTTCCTTGTCATCATTATTAATGAATGCATACAGTACTTCATACTTTTGAATCTGATAGTAGGCTACTCATATATTATTTGTACTTGTAATGGTCAGTATTAATACGGTATTACCTACAGTATCTGTTCATAGCCACTTCAAATTTGACCTCTGGGAGTACTTATAATGAAGTGATTTTGGTAAGTTCATGTATTACATTCTTTCTCCTTTTATCCTTTATGCAATATTGTGAGGATGAAGAAGATGTTCCCAATCAGGTAAAGCAAAGTTATAAACTAAGTGCTGTAGAATGCCTACCAATTAGTAATCCTGCTCATTATATGTAAAGCATGTTTCTCAAGAGGACTTTCGTCTTAAAATTGAAACTGTAGCCTTTGAATGAAAAGTGTGAGCTAATGTCAAATTTGCGACCTTCACAGCTGCTGTTTTAAGTTGTATGCCTGATGATTTTCTTTTTAAGTACATACAATAATTTTTACTGGCTGGCAATGTGCATTATCATCAAGTGGGGTCACCTACTGCACAATGACCAATGACAGAATGTTGACTCAAATATTGGAAACCAGTAGTACTACTGACAAACTGAGCATGGATCACTAGTGAGCATACAAACTACATGCACAGCATTGGCTTCACATTTGAAATGACTCATATATAGATAATTGTCATCTGTGTTGATCTGCACTCTGTGGGGTAAATGTGGGAGGCTTTTATTTTGATGAGATGTCTGAGAATTGTGTATGGATCAAGGATGAATATGTGATGGACATGATATTTGAATTGTTCATTTAACGGTGCTGTCAGTGTACTGTACCAAGGACAATGGCCATTGTGAGAAGTGACCATGTTTGAAAGATATGAAAAGATGTGTGGTATTATGAAAAGAGTATCAAACTTAAGGGAACATGTACTCTTTCTTTTTTAGTGTTGTTAATATCACCAGTGGTTTAAGTCATATTTGCTTGGTTGCATGCAGTAATATTTTGGCAAATATTATGTAATTGTCACACATTATTGAATCCATTTTAGCCTGCAATGAGTCCAACAGAGAGTGACCTGCAGAAAACAATGAGGATATGGAGGAAGACGAGGATGACACCATTGACGAATTTGACGATGAAAGCAGTGATGATGATGAGGAGGGGGAGGAATATGAGGATGACAATGAAGACATGCCTTCTACATCCAAATCAAATCAACGGTATGTTGTCATTACTTCGAGGGGGAGTTATTGTAAGTTCAGCTAGTGCTCGGTGCTCAGCTGAATGTAGCAATGGTGTGAATATCACATTTCCTTTCGTCTTGC
This sequence comes from Apostichopus californicus, assembly GCA_020650975.1. Taxonomy (NCBI): domain Eukaryota; kingdom Metazoa; phylum Echinodermata; class Holothuroidea; order Aspidochirotida; family Stichopodidae; genus Apostichopus; species Apostichopus californicus. Next base: position 3,885 of record JAIPMN010185870.1, read on the forward strand.
TTATTTGTTTTTCGCACCACATGCAACTAGTATAACACCGAATCGCAATATATGGTGCTTTTGCACTAGATCTGGATAAAATCTCGACGTCAGGATCTCATCCTCACGTCGAGATCACGGCTGTGGTGTAAACGCAGTTCAGATTCGGATCTGATCCTCCTATTTTGATGCTGGCAGAGAACACTATCTGATTCGGATTTCGAGATAAATTTTGCAATGTAAACACTCCTGCTTGAACAGTGACCCGAGATACCCGGTGACCTCATTACATGACATGCATTCTATAGCGAAATTCCAGTCATTCACAGTCACCTATTCATCGTCACGTTATCTCCCGTAACTTGTGATCTCTGCGTAGTCACTGTCGGGATTTCCTTTCCCGTTTTAATTCGAAGAATTATCCCTATTGTGGGTGTGCTTTTTCATAAAGATTTTTACAAGCTGTTAATTAGTTTGAAGGGTATGCGAGCCTTGTTTTCGCCCCATGCATACCAACACTAGGTCATCGTATAATTTTGTTGTAGTAACTACTAAAACTTGTTAGCCTAGGCCTACCTTAGGTGAAGTAATGTCAAACACTAACAACAAAATTAGTGTTTGTGTCATTACAATGCCATAGCAACTAGCCTTTGAATCTCCAACTTCATAGTTTAGCTACTCATCCTGCATGTATCATGCTTGTGCTAATTTCTACGTAGTGGCTGTGCAAGCATAGTACTGTCATCCTATTGCTATGCATCCATGACAATTGGAGTATACGTAATATGCGTTCCGCGGCTGCGCATTACACATTTGCAATCCGATTATTTTACTAACATCCGGTGAATAGGGGGAGGATCAGAGTACGACTCAAGTGTAAATGTGTCCGGAGCAATGCATTCGTTTACCATATGGAGAGATGATCGCCTGATAACATCAGGGGAGATGATCCGGATCTAGTGTAATAGCACCCATAGAAAGAAGGCATTCAAATATATGGTGTGAAGGAAGTAAATGAAAAACCCTTCAGGGCGTGTCGAGAGCTTACTCCCTTAAAAGCAAAGAAACACAATAGCCAAAAAGGAAAATAATAATCAATGAAGTTAGAAACAGTGAATACTAAAACAGACACCTAAACCTACACTAGCCATATCCCAGTTGTGTGACCCTGATCGCACCCCAATTTATTTAGACAATTAATACATCTTCAGGCTATTTTTTCAATTTCTTTTTTTCGAGGGGGGTATTTTTATTACAAACTGGGGAGGGGGGGGGGGGGTATGTGTGGACCTAATAAGTGCCTTATAGGATACCTTACTTTCCAATATTTCACATTGAAATGAGGAAGGTAGTCATCACAGTATTTTAGGATTTGTTGGTAAAATTACAGTAACAATCGTTATTTCCTTTTTTTTCAATTAATAAGGATAACAGAATAGCACGACAGTGTGTCATTTGTGGTAAGCGTGTGGTGTATCTTGCCCACCACATTGCCAGGCAGCATCGGGTGAAGGACAAGGGCTGCAGAATGCGACTTCTGTACCAGTCAAGACAATGTAAGTAGAGTATGCTTGCTTAAAGTATTCAAGAAATCTGATAGAAATAGAATTCTGATATCAGAATTTGTAAGTTTAAGGGAACTCGTGCACATTCATGACCCAACTTGAATGACAGCATCTATTTGACTAGTGTGCAACCATTAGCATCGCCATAACATTTTGCCTTTTGTATCCATACTATAAACGTAATCTTCTGCTCAAAATTCGCAAGCCTGCTAATCCTGATAGGCCTATCATCTCAGGCAATGGGTCCCCCACCGAGAACATACCCTTGTTTGTGGACCACTTCATCAAACCTCTTGTTCCTCAGATTAACTCTTACATACATGTAACTCCAGATTTCTACAGGAAACTTTAAGATATTAACAACGAAAGAACTGTACACTAACATCCCTCATGCTGAAGGTATCTCAGCCACCTGTGCAGCCTTGTCCAAGAATGGCCACCCATCTCTGACCTCATGGTTCTCATTCAACAGGTTCTCACGAAAAACAACTTGAAGTTCATGTAAAAATCATTACCTTCAAAGACACGGGACTGCCATGGATACCAGGATGGCTCCTTCGTTTGCTTGCCTGTTTATGTCTAGGCTTGAAGAACGCATGCTCAGTAAAGCTCCCTGCCGTCCTCTTATCTGGTGGGTCTCATTGATGACATCTTCTTCATTTGGACCAGTGATGAAGATAGCCTACTCACCTTCATTAATCACATCAATTCCTTCCACAGCACCATTAAATTTACCTTTCCCAACTATACCATTAACGACATGTCTCTACAGGGGATTGAATCTTAAGGTAGCCGTCCTTAATTAGTACATCTCACCAGAGAGAGACTGTGGATGCAATGCCTATGCACATTCAACCTCATGGTCTAAACATTGAGGAAGGACATGTTTTGGTTTGATTTTGATACTATAAACCTATTTAAAAATAACCCTTCACATCTTTGTAGGTCTCTTGTTGGATCTAATGATGCATTGAGTGGCTAGATCCGACGTTCTCAAATACAATAGATGCATGATTTGCTGACATTGTATTAAATTATCATTACAATTCATTCATAACTACCTTCATTTTATTTCATATGTAGTGATCCTATCAGGCGTTCCAAGGAGCCGCAATACAAGCTGAAACCAACAGATTGTGTTGTTCCTGGATGCCACGCAAAGATGCTGATACGGCTTGACAATCATCTGGTAGCCGTACACAAGGTATCAGATAAAGTTTTGAAAGCTGCATACATAAATTTTCAAAAGTTTAGTTGCTTTGTTCAAGTGTGTTTAAGCGGAAAAGATGGAACAAAACATATGTAAAACACATTTTAGCTAGCATAATTGAGCATATATCATACTAAGATATGTACAATTGTCTTTATAGAACGTTAAATGGCAGGTCAAGTACTTACAGAAACCCTTCATTCCTGTTTGGTTGGTGATATGGTAATTAAGTGAAGTGATGAGATGGCAGGGAGCTTTAGGCCATTCGTTACTGTCGACACACCAATTAAAGAGAACATGGCTTTGCTGTCTTGATAACACATGCAATACAAATACTATTTTTGTGTCATATATTTTTCCTACAAGTGCTTTTCTTAAATTATGGAATAATTTGTTAATAGCAAAATGTAAAACTTGGGATACATAAGTTATTGAACACAGCATAACACAGTATAAGTGTCTCAGATAGTAATCGTTTTTTAATTTACTTATATTTTCACAGAGAGGAAGTCGAATGTTTACCCGCATTTTGTTGGAAACGAAAATTAAGTACGATGACATGGAGGAAAAACCAGCGAAGATGTCAATAGATGCAAGTATCTTATAAAGTATAAAGAGAATGAATTAGGACTAGAATGTATGGCTTATTGATTTTATCATTAACTGGACAAATTGCACCATGTCATTTCACTTTGTTAATTCACTTTGCTGTCGTTTTATACCGAATTTTATTACTGTGACTACCCGTTCAAATATTGGTATGGCCATTACACCATGGCCAACCCAAATAAAATTCATCAATTGTGCTACATAAATTGCCCTTGTTAATTCAGTGTAACTTTGTGATGTATATTATTATGTTATTGTCTAATTGACCTGAAAAGTAAATTTCATGTTCTTCAAAATATGCATTGAGATGATCGTCATAAAAATATTATGAAAAGGGTGGTAACTACGAAGCGCCCTGTTAGATGATCGAAAGGGCAGACCGAATATACTGTCCTGAGAGATTTAAATTGATTTTACAGCTAAAAGAGCATAGTTTATGATGTTCTGAAGAAAATTGACAATGGTGTAAAATATATTGTAGTTGAAGGACTACAAAGTTTATGATCTACTGAAGGACATTGGTATGAAAACTTTGTTTCTTCTGTAAAGAAGTAAATATTAAGCATGACATATCTAGGTAATTAAGTTTTTGCCCTAAGCATTAATGTTTATTAAGTATGTTACTTGTAGAGCATAGTCTCTACAAAACAATGTTGACATTATACAGTAATGTAACCCACAAAGACGATGTTTGCTGCCATTCAGGTTTATTAAAAGATTAAAATTTTTACTTTCGAATCATTGACTACATTTTCTCTGCATGATTTTGGCATAACTCGTACATATTGATTTACCTTCTGCAGGAAACTCTGTATTTGACAGGGCCGGCCAGCATGTAACTCTGCTTGCTGGTGGGGGTTCATCTGCCAAGAAAACTGTATACAACCACGTCTTGCAGATGAAGACAATCTCAGAGGTGGCAGGGGGGGGGGTGAAGGAGTTATTTTCAAACAGTTCTAGGCTGAGAAAGTGAGTGGATTATTCTCATGTTAGTCTGCAATTGTCAAAGCCAAGGATGGGATAATCAATGTGCCACATATGGAGCTATAGAATATTTCGAATTGACAAAGCAGAATCATGTTCTGTTCACAGTTTAATAACAAACCAAGCCTTCTGGCAATACACATTGCTACTATGTACAGTGGGACTTGCAGCATGATGAAAGTGGTCCATCAATAATTGGTGAATTAGATCAGTTCAAATAATTCTTTCATAACATGGGTGAAAGCTACTGTGGGTGTTACTGCTGTGTTCCATGGATAGGTAGGAGACTGATGAAAGGTTCTGAAGTTTGCAACATCAGTGATACTTTGAAATACCTTTGCTGGCTGCCTATCCAACCAAGATATATATAAAAAAATGTACTTAATACTTTTTGCAACTTCTTAAAGGTATTGTCGTTGGTGGAAGATTTGGATACATTGTTTTCATAGTTGTTATTGTTTTCTTTCTAATTATGTGAAAATTGTTTTATTCTTGTACAAATGTGGTTTTCAAATTCAGCAGTTTCTCACCAAAGGCACTGTTTGTTCAAACCCATCAATGTGGTGAATGACGTAATGTAGGCATATAGGCAATACGAGCGAATCGAAGTTAGCACTCCCATTTCCGCAACAAATACACTGACATGTACACGAACCGGTGATTGCCTATTGTATATTACGTACTCATCGTAAATGTACGTATACAGCCTACCATGCCAAGTTCGTACGTAGGATACACAGCATTGCACATAATATATATAGCCATTTATAATTTGGTTAATTTATATGTTGCTATTAATAGGTTGCTGTGTTTTTCTAATGTTGTTGCAATTGTTCTTGCTGTTCTTGTTTTTATCTGATTTTTTTTTAATTCTCTATTCTTTCCTTTTTAGCTGCCATTTCCTTACCCAACGTGCTGGGACATTGGTTACTTTTAAATGCTGTGGTTCATCAATTACATAGTGGCAACGAAATATATTGCAAATACCTAAGTGCTATCAAAACAATTCAGTACCATTGCCTCCATGCAGGCAAGACATTTTAGGAGAAATTGTAAGTTACCATTTCAATGTTCATATACTTCACTTTTAATACAGTATGTATGATCGGAGTAACAAATAGCAGGGCATGTGGCTGAGTTCACTTGGTATAAAACCAAGCCTAGTCCAAGTCAAATCCCAAACAAGACTATCCAATTACAATTCAAAGTGTCCAGCTGAATTTGTTTTTTGAATTTTGTTGCTCAAACCAAACTTTGCTTGCCTGGAGGTATTGCTTATAGGTTGTGTGATTTTATTTGCAACATGTTAGATTACCACTGTCAATAAATGGTAAGTATGGACAACTTAACAAACTACTGCTAGTGGTATTGGGATAAAAGAAGATTTTAAAAGTCTTGCTCATGGAAGTATCAATGAAGCATTCTTTAAGCCATTTATTATCATTTTCGTATTGTATATGAGGGGGCAGAAGTAAGAAAATGTGTCTGTAGGGGAATGGTGGGTATGGGTGTGATGAAGGGCTACGGGGGTCATGTTGCTGCTATATTTGTTGTTGTTGCTGATGCAGTATTATTTGTATCTGTCAGATCTTATTTCTGTTCTTTTTCCTTTAGAGCTGTCACTTCCTTGCTCAACATGCTGCTGTAGCATTTCTTTGATTCTGAGTACTTTAAATGATGTGGTTCATCATTCTATATAGACAATTATATTGTGACAATCCACTATTTTGGAAATATCTAAATACAATGGTAAACTTCAGTAGCAATAACTCCAGTCCAGCTAATTAAAAAGTATATGCAGAAATGGTCAACTGCAGATGCTAACAATTGGAATACAACATGTCATTTCTAACTATTAGCGTGTAAGTATCAATGTAGCAATTTATGTAATGTATCATCAGTTCCCCTATTATTTTGTTTGGGAAGGGGGCAGGAGAGAGGAAAGGTGGCTATTGGGGAATGATGAGTATGGGTGTGAGGGAGGGGTAAGGGTAGGGAGATGAAAGAAATTTCAATATGATTACTCTCATAAATGCTTTCTGAAACTGCATGATTCTAATTCCTCACATATTGTTACACTTTTCAGTATCATGACCACCATGCAAAAGACAAAAGCCCCAAAGACAATAATGAAGTACTTAGAATCTGTTAAGAAACTAGGTACGTACATGATGATAGAAGAGGAGGAGGGAACCCTTCTAGCAATCACGCAGGCAATATTCGCCAAAACTGAGAGGCTAGCATCAGCCTTAATGAAGGAGCTCAGGCCCCTTGCAAAGAGGAGGGAGAGGCAAATGAAATCCCAGATTACAGGTGAGAACTTTGTTCAAGCATAATGAACTCTGCATGTCTTGTGTGAGTATATCTAATGATGGAATCAATACATCTATATGCTTTTGATGATATGGAAAATCATCCCTTTTTAATTTAATTATGATTAATTGTTTGGTAAACAATAACAATGTTAACACTAACTACCAATTTCATGCAGAATAATGATCAGTACTTCCAGCAAGTATTACGTTTATACTGGTCTACCTCCATTTCATTCAGTGCCAAATAGCTCTTACATACTTTCTTTCTCTAAAAACAGACAAAATGATTGATGCCACAGATATTCAAAAATTCTGCATGATGCTCAAGGAGACGAAACCACACATAAGTTGCATTATCTTGAAGTAATTGATAGGAGTCAGCTAAAACTGATGCAATCATGTTGGTGTCCGGGTGTTTATGTGTCAATGAGATTGTGAGCAAAGTATCTCCAGAATCACATATTATATTGATACCATACTTGGTTTATAAGCTGGGTAGTAGATTATTGGTGAATAGTAGTGATTGGGCTTGGTTTACTGAGGCCTATAACAAATAGCTTTAGGCCTTGTTGGTTTCCATTTTGATGTTTCTTTTAATCATTAGTGCCATTTTATTCCTATAGGCCTTCTCTGTTTATTGCATTGTACTATGAATGTTTTCTCCAATTTACATATGTATTCCACTCCCAAGCAGTTTAGCATGGTTGTCCTTGAAATTTGGTATTCTGAAAAAGGCCTATCATGTTTTCTGAGTGAAACCGGTCAAAATATTTCAACCCAGGACTCATTGCAGTGTGTAAATTTTCATGTACTGGGAAAAGGGACTGCCTTTGACTTAACAAAAGTTCTGTATTACTTCAATGCACATGTACATTATTTTGCTGGTTGTTATGAAATATATTTTCTGGGCTGCAAAATTGAAAAATTGTTGCGAACCCAACATAGTTTGTTTTGCTGGTGGTTTTCCCAAAAAAGATATTGTATGAATGAAGAGGGTTATTGAACAGTGTAGCATGTATTTATCACATGATTCACGCACTCCGGGGGTGAATGCTATCACTGGATGCACTCGGTCTGTGCCCTCGTGCATCCCTTGCATTAATCCCGATCATGCATTAATCCTGTGAAGAACATACGACAGGCCGTTGATTAACCCTTCATTAAAAACATAAATTTCATTTTATGTCACTGTCATATCTATGAATCATTTTTAATGGATTATGACACATATTAGAATGTGATCATTATTTGCTACACAAGAGTTTGAAGGCAGTTAAGCAATTTTAGATGCAAAGTGATTTGGTTAATTTTCTGACAATTAGATCCTCTTTCATATTTGTAGCTCGACTCTCAAAAGGCGAGAAGATCAGCTGGAATGACCTTCTTCTGTGTAAGAAACTATATAATAACAGAACTGGTTGTTGCTGGGGCTCCAAGGAGTGGAGTAATCACAGGCTTCACTCTCCAGCAGTTCAGGAAGGCCACCAAACTCACCAAGGCTGATGGCTCTGACAACTGGGTGGCAAATGTATACATTTAAAGGTCTTCTCTCAGCTAATCTTGTCTCCCCGTATACCCCCCGTATTCCCCGATTTAAAAATAAAAGCAATGCCGCCCTCTGTCCTAGCGACAGCAGATTCATCCCTGTATTGTGGCATTCTCATCCTAAGCTATAAACAGGATATGGATCTGGGTACTGTTACCGCAAAGTTCTCAGGTGTCCGACATTCCAATCCGTATCTCAGTTCTGCGTACCCTATTGGCCTACTGTGTTCGTTATGTGCAAGCAACTTTCCGCTGGTTCACGATGGTGCTATAGCAATTTTTCTATTGGCTATGAAACAATACATTTGTAAAAGAAATCCCCCATGCGATGGGGGACAACCCTTTTTCCCGATTTTCGCTGGACCGAGGGATCTGCTGCACTTGAAATAATTGCATCGCTACTTTGTGATAAATTGCTCTAATCCATAACGAAACTTTTTGATAGATGATCCACCCAATTTTTGTTTTAAAAATAGTGATGAATGGCCCCAGCACAGTTTGGATAGGTCCAATATACGGTAGCCAAATAGGCGCGTTATGTATTAAATTGTTTTAATGTGCAATGAAAACAATAATATTGATAGAATGATTTGCGCTAGGTAATGAATGGGAAGGTTATCCGAGAACTTCAGGCTGTGCATTGGTACACATTTCTTCCTTTTTCAGTAAGTTGAGGCTTCATATCATGGGTTCTGTTTCTGTGGTAAGGGGTATGGGTAAGATCCGGGACTCCTTGTTTAAGCAGCATTTTGCGTTCTTTTGTATGGTTTTTCTCAACCTGACTGATTCCAGGATGCCATAACGACATACATACCTAGCTTATCTATTCTAATCTTACTTGAAATGGTGGCGTAAAAGTCGACAAATTGACAACTTTTCTCGAAGATATTTTCCGTTGGGATTGAAATAAACCTCGCCCATAATATGAATATTTAAAAGCTACGAACGTCATTGGCCAATACGTAATACAACACCATGCTTGATTTGTGTAGATTGTCTATGGCAGTTGTACCAGGGAGCTGTTACAGTCCAGCTCGCTGGTTGTACCAAGTTACCAACTCGACGTTTGAATTTATTTTTTAGCAACGGCTCATAACTAAACCTGCAGCTCTAAATGGTTGGATTCAAACTAGTGGGTTGGGGGAACTGTATGCGATTAATATAAAAAGGGGAATTTGTCGGTGGACACTTTTATGATTATCTGCAAATATCCTTAATTACTCGGCAATTAACGCTTTTGGCAGGAAAAAAAAATTCGCTAATATCTTACTTTGCTGTTTTGTGATTGATATATGTAAAAAACTCGATGGACTTGACAAAAAAGTTGAAAACGGCGACAAAACGCAAAATGCTGCTTTAAGATAAGGCCTTTGTGTGTATGGGAATCCGAGGGAGGGGTAAGGGAGAGAAAACCCAAAAGATGAATGACCTTCGGCACAGGTGTAAACTGGACTCCTCCAGCTGCCTTAACTACATTTTACTGCATTACTACAAAGATATGGTGGCTTCCACGGCAACTCTCGACCAGGTATGCTGCATTGGGCCAAAATATACCAGATCTTGAAATATGGTTACCTTGGTCCAAGTTTTGAAACTGGTTTTATTACCACCTTCGAGGACATTTACCTCACTGGGACATTCAGGCATCTTATGCTTTCAATTAGAATGCCTTAGAACAATTTGGAAAGTAAAGACCTTTAGGAAGGTTTTTTTTTTTAAATCTTGTAGCAATTATAGCATGCTAAATTGGGGCCAATACTACATAGCCTACCTTTAAAATATCCTGTAACCTACTCTGGATAAACACTATCAAATATGGAATAAATGTTTTGGTTAAAGTATGAAAATGGTCACTTTAACATAAAAAAAATGCAAGTGAGATAGTGGTAAGTTTTCCCTGCTCATTGTTATTGTAGTTGAACTCAATGTATAGAACTGTACGGATGCAATGTGTTAAAAATAAAAACATGTTACAATACCGACTTACCTAACTTTAGAATAAGCAATACAAACAATAGTAGGGCAGTGTTCCAAATACGGAATGCAGGAACATATACCGAAATAAGGCCGAGGCTAGGAGACGCCATGCCTACATTGTGAACCTTTCCATGATAAGTATAGCAGCTCTACATCCAAAAGAAACTTTGCCAAAACTTCAAAGACCCTATAATGTCCCCTGCATTTCAAACATCTCCATCTGTCACTATCTCCATCTGCCACTGGGATTATCATGAGAGAACTGAATGAAACTGTTTTATCACTACTAGCTGCTAGTTAGAGTACCTCTTGGACACTCCATGACATCACAATATATGTTATATTGTAGTCATTTCACACAATACAAAATAAAGACAAGTTATCTGTGCCAACAATAAATAACCCAAGATCAGTGTTACATTACAACTACTGGTATGACTGAACAAACTACAGTAAGTCAACAGATCAGATATTGCTATCATGGAAAGCCAAATGGTCTACAATAAAGTATGCAGTGAAACCAATATTCAATCATTTACTTTATTAATATGACAGTTGTAACTTTTATGACATCAGTTATGTATAATGCAAGAATCAATGTTTGACATCATGAAAAGATAAATGTTTAGGATACATTGCACTAGCTTAGTGACTTTATTTTACTGACACACCATGTTTGTTGTTGTCCGTTATGGTACAGTTTGTTCAATTGTCTTGAAGGCTTGTGATATCTACATTCTGATTACTTGTTACTTCCATTGTCCACTCTTGTGTCCTTGATGTATGGTATTTAAAGAAGCTGAGGAACTGCTTTGACATCAGGTATTTCCAAATTTCCGTATCCATGTTAACAACGTTCAGTATGCAAATCCGTAGCTCTCATTGGAGAACAAGAAATATGACAATCATCTTACTTAAAGAAGCACACGTTTATTAATGAAACAATCGAACATAAACACTTCCAACCCTGCTTGCAAAACATCCACCATGCCATAACACTGTGCTGTACTGTTCCTGTAAAGGATGTACTGTACATCTGTAATGTCAAATGAAAAGGGAAAAAAGACATATTTGTGGCTTTGTGAGAGGACAAACGTGTTACAAAGATATACCTGTTGTTGTTGAAGATTGAATTAAAATCATTTTCCAAGATATGATTGATTTAATTTTAATTGCAAAAGAGACATTCAGGCTCATAGCCAACGTAACTGGGTTGGAGCCAGCACAAATGTTATGTTTGTTTATTCACTGAGATTGTAACTTGCACTCATTGTAATAACTAAACCTTATTGTTAAAATCTGGAAGAAAGTAGACCCCTAAATGATGCCCCTAACATGTAAAACTAGAAGTGTAGCTCATACTCAAAATTGGCCAAAATGTCAATGTCTTTGCTGATATGAAACTATATGCACATAACAACCTGATCAGATGACAACTGCAGTATAGGCAGTGAGAGTAACTATCTTTAAGCAGTGCAAGTATGTACAAATGATGCCACATCATCATAAAACATAAAAAGAAAACATAGTAAAAGAATAAATGTGGAAGTTTTTAACACAAACTGCTTCAGACAAGTGAGTAGCACATCCTACAATGTCTATGTGGTGTCTATGTCTATGTCATTAATATTACATAATACAATCAATTAATAAATGTGTCCAATGTTCTAAATCCGGTTAGTCATATACAGTCCTACAGTAGTAGACTGCAGAACTTGTTGAATTGTAGACTTAGTTGCAGCATGAAATGGTTACAGTATGTACATCAAAAAATTACCAGTCTCCACTGGGGTACTCGAGTTTCTTATAATTGGGCAACACACCTTAAACTGAAAAAGACAAATAATACCTGGATGTGCAAAGTTAATAATACATGACAATGCATACTGCACACATGGCAGGGATGTGCTCAGGAATATTTGGGTGCCGGTCAGATTGTGCGGTCTTTATCATTACGCATTCCGTTTTGTGTTAATGTCAGATTTTCTTTGTTTTCTGTAAAGGGGATTTATCTTAGGGTCATCTTCTAACATGTTATCAGTGTCAAATGTTCTACCATGAAGCCTTCTCTAGTTACACAAATCTAGACTTACCTAGGGGTATTTGTAAACCACACTGTACAGAGGAAAATAATCCTTTTAGTGATCTAAGTTCTCCTCATGAGTTAATTTATTGTCCAAAATATTCTTCTCATGGCAAAGATTTGGATACCATTACCAATACATGTGGCATTGGATGTAAGGTTGATTCAATTGATATTACCATTGATCAATTTAATACTCTTCAAAAGGATGACTTCAGCGTTTTGGACCTTAAAGGTCAAGTGACACGTAGCAGATTCCCTTCAAACTTGCACAAACTCAGAAGCTATATATCAAAACCCTATACTCCAAATTTGGAGTTCCACGATTGTTTCTTTGCTGTTTTAATTAAGTTAAAAACCAAGCTCATCCCGAAAGATAATGACGTGACGAGGGGAACTGCCAATGTTGCCAAAACTAAATAGGCCTAATATGCTAACCGAGATCCAAGACGTAAACAATACTTCACGGACAGTAAACAAAATATCATAGGAGAATGGGTGCACAACAGTACAAGAAAGTTTCGTGTTCGTCAAACGCTGGATACAGCGATAGCTTAGTACCAGTGCACTCAGCCAGCCTAGCTGCCTAAGTAAAGTTTGGCTTGGACCTTCGAGCAAATCTTATGTGTGCAGTGCGCACTTCACTAGTTAAAGTTTCGTTTCCTATCGCCTATCCGCGCAACTTGGACTTGGAACACCAACAGCTCGCCGTCTACAAGACAATGCCGTTCCTTCTCTATTTGGAGTATCTCCAAATCTCGAGGAGAGATAGAAACAAGTAGACCAGTACTTGCGAAGCTGAATCGGAAAAGAGTAAGTTTATTTTCTGGCCTAGGCCTACTACAAGGACTAAGTTAGTATTATTACTAACTTATTAAGGCTTATTCTTATAATTTCGTTCAGTTAGTTTGGCCCTAAATTAGGTATGGCGACGATAAAGTTAGGCGTAGGCTAGGGCTAACTAAAGCATTTGATCAGTGGTATATCATGAAAAATCCAGAACAACAAGCATCACATGTTTACATGTCATTTTGCCCAATAATGTGATCCCACCTATCTTCATACTCAGAGTCATAGCTCATATGTTGCACAGTAAATTAAATCCTTATATTTTGCCATTTTTGGTGGTAGGGCTGCAATTTTTGTTACAAGAGGAAACACTTGTGACAGGTGCTTTCAAACAAATCAAACTGTTTTCTTAAATGAACTACCATAACTTCCTTGTTAATTTCTTTCCCAATTTTCACTACTTAGATTAATCTACAGGCTGTTCCCCAAACAACTGCAGTGAAATACAAAGGCAGGATTCTGCAGAATGTACATCTCCATCTAAAGGTAGCATGATCTTATAAACATGTGCTTGTAATTACCGAAAAACAGTTGGGAAATGGGGGAGGAGAGGGTGGTCACAGGCATTAAATATTTAAGTAGTCAGTTTTGAACGGGATACAAGGAATCTCCACCAGTAAAATATCAAGGCATATATATTGGGGTGTGGCAAGCTACCCGACAAAAGGGAGGCAGCAGTATGACGCCCGAAAGGTCCTCATAAATGGCATAAATAGAGTGATTGATGGGGGGGGGGGGGGGAGGAAATGTGGTGGAGAAGTGTGAGCTCGGGTAATACAAGGAAGAAGAAGAAAACTTTCATACATCTATATAGTATTCTATAGCAGAAGTGAGTACAGGGGCCAAAATTTTAGAAACAGTACTCGTTGAAAGCAATATAGGAATTAAAACTGCACATCGATGCAGGCTGACGAGGGGATAATATACATTGTATTTTATCCATCATATCCGCCTGCCTGACGAGTGGTTGAGGAGGCTATACCTGATGGCTTCACAGGAAAATATTACTGAGAGAAGGGAGATAACATTGTAGTTATACTATATGAAACCAAGCTGAAGTCATTTGCAATGCTCATGGTGTGAGTGGCCCAAATTTTTGCAGCCAAATAAAGTAGGAGGATATGCTCTCCTTGAGAAAAGATAAATGAACCATCTAAGCGGCTGACCCCTGTCCAAGAGCAGCCTACTGTATGTATGTGGTATAATAATCGTTCATTCTAATTTTCAGTGAATGTAACACATGTAGGAGTCCAGTGCTCACTGGACCCCCTTACCACCATTTAAGCTGCCGACTGGACCAACAGATACAGGAACACCATCAAAGCAACCAGGGCCATCTCACAGTGGCGACGATGGTCCGTCTGCTGCTATGGCATCCTCATCGGGATACACCGAAAAACCGCCAGGTAGTCCGGAATACACTCCATCAGTTCACTCATCTGATGAAGCCGAACATGACAAAGATGACGCTTGAAGGTAATTTTCAAGATTGATAGTAGATTAGTCTGGAAAATCAATTTGTGCTATGACTTTCTGGAAAGAGGATCATTATTAATTTTGACACCAACACTGTGGGGCAGTCTGGATTGTGTAGTGAGGCCATCAGTCTTTACTTCAATTACCGTGTACATACTGTATCTGGTAGAGTTGTCACAGCGGTATGTGAACAAGAAATAAAGGCTCAAACAAGTAGTTGAATTTAACAGAGTATATTATATCTTTCACTTGGCTGGATATCTGCTACTGAATACAAATGGTGAAAGTTGCATCTTATACACTCTTTTACCATGGATTTAAAGAGGATGGGACAGACTGTTACTCTGTCCACATGTTTACTTTACTACATAACAGTGGTTAAGCTACTGAGACAATGACCACACATCCTGCTGAAGATTACATAACCCATAATATTAGGTGCACAAACAGGTGTAGGGTTTCTGTTGTAATCGGTAAAATGTATATTGGTATTGTTCAGGCACAAGTTGTCAGGTAAAAACTGACCCATGTATCCACACCAATCGAGGTGTATCAGCTGTGGCCTTAGTTGGGCATCCAAAGACTTGAATGACAACTGTGCATTGCCATGACTATTGACCGAAATGGAGTGATTGGAGTGCCTCTATCTAAATGGTATGTGTTTATTAACTATTATTATATGATTCTTCATATCTTTACTGTTCTACAGATTACGTATGGAAACTTTTTGACTGCTTGCACAACTTGTGCAGAATTGGAACCCTGGGAGAGGAGTGTCATGTTCCTGTCAGAGAAGAGCCACCACCACTTGCAAGCTCCTATGTTCATCCGAACTAAGAGGAAGATTTCAAAAGCTTTGCTGAAGTGGTTGATGGCCTCCCAATTTCTAATTTTGTTTCATTGTAGTGGGGAGCAATCAACTCTGTCAATCGTCCGGTCACTGGTTGTTTTGGCACAGCTGCAGAGCAGTGTTAGTTAACAGGTCGCTACCAGCCTTTAGGGAAGTTCCTAAAGTCTTACATTAAAGTTTTACTTACACCTGGTTTCCATTGTAAGTAACTAAATAATAACATTATATTTAAACAAAAGTTCCAATGACAAGTATTCCTCTCTAGAGCGCTTAGACTTCATAAATATCAATTTCATGCTGACTAATATTTGTATGCGAATTTGGTGTTTCAAACATGTTGCCAATTTTTGTTTTTTCTCAAAATGAATTGACAGAAATTGGCTGTTTGTTCCCCGCATGGGATAAAATGTGATTTTTTTCCCCACATTTATTATCAAGTAACCTTGATATTCCATGGATTAATGAAAAATTTCAGATTCATTACACTGTCATTAAAATGAAAGCCTAAGCTCTCCAGATCCCATTGACATAGTGGTTTAGGCTACTTTATTCCAACTGTTCTTCTATTTTAGGCTAGTATATTTGACATTTCAATCATCCAGATTTTGTTCGCAGGCTACTAGAAGTGACAGCTTTGCTTACAAGAGAGAATACATACCAAAACTTGACTTTTCATTATTTATTACTGTTATGTACTTCCGAAACTTTAAGGGATACTCAAGGCTTTTGAAAACTTCTCAACAAATATTGTACAATCATCGAGGCCAATCGAACAATGTTCAATTTCATCGAAGATTGTAGTTAATACCATGAACCAGAAAAATGTATGCTGGAATTCCAAAATGTTCACCATTCAGCCACAAAACAGACAGGACTGAACCCTGTTTCTATAAAACTTTGCAGAAATTATACTTCGACTTAGCATACACAGTCCACATTCTCAGTCTTGGTAATTTAAACCCTTGATACTGTTCAGATGGAAAAGCTTCTCGAATCCTCCTTACCGCATAGGATGGGAGAACAACACAAACCTCCTTCCCTAAAAACTGCCAGCACATCCGTACAAGTTGTCTATATGCTGTGTGTCTGTATTTCCTGTAAAATAATCATATGAAAAGCAGCTATGAAAGATGAAGACACACAAAAGCTTGGTAGCCATCTGGGGACGTAAATTTTAAAATAAATCTCCATATGTGTCACGCCTGCATTGTATTTTAACATTCCTTGTGGGTGGAAATTTCCACCAGGTAGCCTAAGCCTTTGCAAATTGTTCATTTCTTTTTTCGAGTAATGTATGCAAATTCTAGGAGGTGAACAATGGGGAGACGGGTTCATCTCGGGTAATATATGTAGATCCAAGCAAGTGCATAATGGGAAACGGGTCCATCGGAATTCGTAGATTGTGCTTTGGCTGGTAAGGGCAGGGGTCAACTTAAGGTGGATATATAAGGATTGGGGTGTGGTTGGATGAGGCATTCTGTGTGAGTCTCACCACCGTCCGGTCTTCGCCGTCTTATTCCTCGGATTCTGTGTGTTAGCCGTTAACCATGCTTCTTTGTATGAGCCTAGGCTTCTTTGTATGAGCCTAAAGACTGGGAACGTTGATATTTTGTGGCGTCGTGTTTTAGCCTAAGCCATATCATCGTATCCTGAGGATTACTGTGTGGATCCGTTCTTGTCTAATTCGACGAAATCATTTTGGACACATTTCTGTGTGTATGTGCACCGCAAAGGGCCGTTTTACTGTGTGTTACGTCCCTGGCTGTTTCGGCCAAGTTAATCCGGGATTTACTAATAGGACGATCCCCGTAAGTTGATTTTTTTTCCCTATTACTCATTTAATTCGTATCTATATTGTTGATCGCACAGTAGGGCTTAGTGGAGAAATTACTATATTGTATTTTTAAAGAGTCATCGATCTATGGTTCACAATTCAGTCAGTTTTGTAAAATGTTTATCCATGCTTAGGCATACGAATTTGTTATTGTTAAGGGTCAAATGCGTTTAAAGCATTTAAAGGTATGTTTAGGTCGTATCAGTGTGTACGAATTAATAAGTTCGCCTCAGTGCCTTTGGTTGGGTTGATTTATTTTGTATATTATCCTATGTAGTGGAACGGGTAGCTATCGCCAATTTGAGGGCGTTCTAACCATGTTCTGATTCCAAACATCGGGCGGCCGCCATTTTGTTAATGTCATGTAGAGTATTGAGTAGCTATTATTTGTTTCATGGTAAGGGTTGACCCGGAGGTTCTTGGTATTATTTGGTAATTAGTGACACCATTTTGGTTGTGTGTTGCTTGCTGACCTTTACGTCAGATATGGGCTATATTGACGTTATAGTTTGACAATATTCGTTGGTATATATATATATATATATATATGTATAGCCATATGTTTGCCATTTGGCGCATGCCTGAGAGTAGTTTTGTTATACTTTTGCCATAGAGAGTTGCAGTGTTGGCCCGATGGCTACGCTGGTGTGAGGGGCTCGCCAAACCGTGTAAAGCTTACCTGCAGGGTACTATCCGGAAGAAATCTAAGCGATAGGGAAGAAGTCTAAGCGATAGAGAAGAAGTCTAAGCGACAGAGAAGTCTAAGCGATAGGGAAGAATTATAAGCGATAGGGCAGATACTTAGTACAGTTATTTGGAAGGGTTGGTTGGGTTAGCGAATGCTAACCGAAGTGTGTATTTTTTGTGTTGGGTATATATATGTTACTTTTGTCGAGACCAAAAAGTCATTGGTCGAGACGAGTCGTAAATTATATGTTTCATTTCGTAAAATTGTTGGTCGTCTGTCATTTATTTATGTCATTCGTCTCGGGTGTCGAACATTAAGCAGATTGAGACGTGTCCAGGTGGGGGGACTACTCTTTTACTTGTGACAATATGATTTCCAGAATTTTCCTTGGCCCCTAAATCTGCATCCCCTAAAGGTTTAGGCCTAGCTATGCCATTTATACAAACTGATCATTGTATCTCGGGGACTAAATTTTGTAAATGGATCATGCACAAGCATGGTGGACATTTTTTTGTGTGGCATTTGGTTCCGTGGCTCAGTGTAAATGACTACTATGTCAGTCAGCATGATAAGGGTTAACACCTCAAGGACATTGTAACGTTTGATGTTAACGTATATGTCTTATTTACGTAGATATAAACAGAATCAGAACTTTTCGGAGGTCGCCATGTTTATTGCTGATCTGAAAGAGGTCGCTCTTTACTTTTACATGAATTACAATATGATCGCAATATCAATACATTACATCCCTTCCCCCTTTTAGACTTAAACTTAAAACGTGTGAAATACCTTCTGAAAACGATAAAAAATTTTAATGTTGCTAAAACACAACTATTCCATAACTAACTATTTAGCTGGTCTATGGTTTCAACTCGGTTACAAAGTCGTCAAATCTTTTGGGAACTTTTCTGATACGAGTTGGTCGGGTAGGTGTACTCTCAGTTTGTAGTGGAGTTGCACTCCTATCCGAATAAGTTTCATGAGTTTGATACTTTTTGAGGTGAGCGGAATTCCTTTTGTATTGAACTCCTTCTGGGGATTCAACAGTTACTTGACTATTAAATCTGTCAACCACTTCAAACGGTACTTCACAAAATGGTGCAGTCAACTTGTTTTGTTCCTTTTGTTTTACAAGTACGTGATCACCTATTTGAATGTCACTAGTTTTAGCATGTCGTTTTACATCAGCATAGTCCTTTGCTTTTTGTTTCATTTCAGTATCCCTGTCTATCATGTTTTCTTCCTGACTTTTGGAAAATTTCACATGAGGTAATTTTGTCCTGAGTGACCTTTTGAAAAGACTCTCTGCAGGGCTCACACCTGTTGTAGAGTGTGGGGTGGAACGATAAGCCAGCAGAAAGTTATTTAACTCTCTTTTCCAGTCAGACTTTTGAATCTGTGCGATTTTGAGTACTTTTAAAATCGTCCTATTTTGCCTTTCAACTTCCCCGTTGGCCTGAGGCCATAACGGTGTACTCTTCCTATGTTCAATTCCTGAGGTACTCAAGAAGTTTTCAAATTCAATTGAAGTTAAGTTAGAAGCATTGTCAGTTTTGACACTCTCTGGTAGGCCGAATGTACAAAATATGCGTTCCAAACATTCAATAACCTTTTCAGTAGTTATGGATTTCAGGATGTCTACTTCGAAAAATCTACTGTAGTAATCAACTGTTACTAACAAATATGATCCATCAGGTAGTGGGCCAAGAATATCAGAACTTGCCAAATGTTGCCAAGGTTCTGTCGGTAATGGTGTCGACTTTATTGGTTCAGGGAAATTTGCCTTACCAACCACCTGACAGCCGTGACATGATTTACATTTCTGTTCTATGTCCTTGTCGGCTCCAGGCCACCATACCTTTGTACGCAACCTTTGCTTGCTTTTAACTATGCCTTGATGGCCTTCGTGTGCTAAATTTATCACTTGAGCACGAAGAAATTGTGGAATGACAATGCGGGTGCCCCTTAAAACTAGTTGTCCCAACACTGCCAATTCGAACCTCACACTTTTGTACCCTTCTGGAATGTCAGTCCAGTTTCATTTATGACACATTTTCTTCACAATGATATTTCTGGATCCACTGATGATTCTTTTTCCACCTGTTGGATCGGTATCGCCACTGGAGTTGCATGACTAGCAATAAACCGAATATGTTCTTCCCCTATGTTTTGACCACTCGATTTTGCCCCAGTTTTGGAAATTAACCTTGAGAGACAATCAGCTATGTTCCTTGGGCCAGGAATATAGACTACTTGGAAGTCATATGACTGCAACCTCAGAACCCATCGCTCAATTCGAGCAGAAGGTTTTGCCTTTTTAGCATAGATATACTGAAGAGGTTTGTGGTCAGTCAGCAACTCAAATGAAATACCATAAAGATAAATATGAAATCTTTCACATGCCCACACGATTCCTAATGCTTATTTCTCAGTTTGCGAGTAACGTTTCTCAACATCACTCAAACTTCTACTCGCATACGCTATTATGCGGGGCTGGCCTGCTTGAATTTGCACTAATATACCACCTAGACCGACTGGGCTTGCATCAGTTATGACTTTGGTCTTAGCATTTGGGTCGAAATAACCTAACGTTTCAGCCTTTGTCAATGCATCTTTAAGATCGCAAAATGATTTGTTTTGTTCTGGGCCCCACTCAAATATGACCCCTTTTTTTGTCAGTCGCCTTAGTGGTTCAGACACGGTCGCAAGATCTGGAATGAATCGTGCACAATATTGGACTAATCCAAGAAAACTACGCACTTCGCTTGCATTAGTAGGCCTGCATGCATCTCTTACTGCTTGAATTTTCTCATCACTGGGACTTACCCCATTGCTTGAGAGATCATGACCCATGAATGTAAGTTTATCAAGACCAAATTGGCATTTGTCCTTATTCAATGTTAAACCTGCTTTAGAGATACAGTCCAGTACTTTAACTAATCTGGTATTGTGTTGTTCCTCGTCTTTCCCATGAACAATTATATCGTCAGATATGTTGTGGGCTCCCTCGCATCCTGCTATGACTTGCTGTATGATGTGTTGGTACGTTTCAGGAGCAGAGCTAATACCGAACATAAGCCTCTTGTACCGGAATAGTCCAGCATGTGTGACGAATGTTGTAATTTCCCGAGAACTCTCCTCTAACTCGATCTGGTGAAAACCCCATTTTAGGTCCAGCTTGGTAAATAGGGAACTACCGTTCATTTCGTAGAGAACTTCTTCAACCGTAGGGATCGGGTGCCTTTC
>JAIPMN010185876.1:0-18158 GCA_020650975.1 Apostichopus californicus
CACCCAGCAGTAAACAAATGCTCAACAAAGTTGACTGACTGAACTGGTTTTTCAATATCTTCAATCAATTCTGATACGAGGTCATTGACTGATTGCTTTTTAGTTACAAGAACCCTCCTGACTTTCCCATCATCACAATTCTTTCTCTCCCAATGGTTCCATACTGGCTTAAAATTGGAAGAGATCTCAATAAGGGACTTGTACTTTTCCCTCAATGTGTCACCATGCTCCTTACATACATTGCAAGTACCCAAAAGACATGCAGCATTATGATACCTTTGCCCATCTGACTTACCACAGAGCAAAACATTCAATATCTCTCATTCATCACAAATTTTCAATGAATCCGGCAACTGAAAACGAGAGACAAGACTATTGATACAAAGGATCTTATATTTAACATTCAGGCAATATGGACAGAGACACACTTCTTGTGGCATAGAGGTAACAAGTCGGACATTGTTTGGTCTTAGTGTAGAAAATTTTGTGTAGCCAATACGAATTGTGGGGTGTTCTTGCTGGAACAGTTTGTAAGCAGAGGTTAGGTTAATTTGCAGAACATAACCGGGTCCATGCTTCGTAGAATATCTTTTCTGAGGGAGTGGTCTAGAAATGTGTTCCAAATTGTACAAGCTGATAACCGCTTTCACGTCTTTATCTGGAAGCTTGCTGCATCTGGGCTTCCTGCAAAGACCAGTCTTCCCCACTGTGATGATAGTCTTCCTGTTTAGACCAAGTGCTTTACTAAGCAGCCTTGTAGTTGCCCTCTTCTTGATCTTCCTAGCTGTCTGTGCTAGCAGCTTTGCAGACTTCATTCCTTCCTTTGAATCTTGCATCATCTTGACAATAGTGGCCATGTCAGTTCCTCTGGTTTTCTTCACTATTGGAATGAAGCCTCTTTCCTCTAGGGCATGTCTCTTCCTCGGCGTGGAATTACAGACAAAATTTTCCACTACAGTGGCCAATTTCTCTGGTGTTGCAGGGATGTTGGAGCGTGCCTTGGCTTTAACATTCCATGAGGTTTTGCGGGACGAAAAGCCACCTTCCGGTCTACTTATGATGGCTGCTGACTTTTGTTGTCGTCTGTTTTGTAAGCGTTTTACTACTTTGCGCTTCCTATCCTGTTCCCTGACTCTGCGTTACTTTTGGGCCGACATTTGTTGTCTTTGTAAACGCTTATTTTCCCTCCATATTTCACGCTGTTTCTCAACAGCTGACCGAGTTGGTGGGGTCTGTCTACTCCTATTGGTACCAGGGAATTGGAAATTGAAGGAGACGTTCAACTTTTCTGATGTCTTGTCTGCTCTTTCACCAATGTCATCAGAAGTATTGCATTCATTGGATATTTCTTTCTTCCTCTCACGATACCGTTTCTGTCGGGCTCTGGATGTTTCCCGGTGTATCTGCAAAATCATCTTATTTGCTTTCGAAGGCCGTGCTTTTTTTAGCTCCTAAGTGATTTTTGCTCTTCTTTTGATATTCAGTTGTTTTTGCTTCTCCAGATTTGGCTGAAAACGCTCTGGGTGATTTAGCTTCAGGTTATGTCGATATTTTGCACTTTTGGAAGGCATGTTCACAATTTATCACCGACGACTAGTGCTTGCCAATTCCCCCGAGCTAAAACTTTGGACATCTGAAGTCCTGAAAATGAAATAAAATTGAAAATGTTTGCAGGGGTGCGTCAATGTTGTGCACACATTCTGTTAAGCTGTCATTGTCAATAAAAGGTCATAAGATGAACGAATAAAATAAAAATCCTATATGAATTATACACCTACGCGTTTTATTATTTTTAAATTAAGGAGAGAAGAGATCATCACAGATGAAAGAATAAAATCAAAATCCTATATGAATTATACACCTAGGCCTACATTGTACATGTTTTATTATTATTTTTAAATTAAGGAGAGAAGAGATCATCAGAGATGAACCAATAAAAAAAAAACCTATATGAATGACACGCCTACATGTTTTATTATTTGAAAATTCAATTGGCAAATTTGCCGATCTGATTTTTTTACTGATAGTGCAAAACATGGGCTCCGATCCGGTGGGCAATCAGATTATTGATTGATCCCTAATTTGCATTTGCAGTCAATCCCAGATATTTACAATGTGTAAGGCTAGGCCTAATGTTTTAACATAAAAAATTGTATACATGTAAAAGTGCCTCACTAAAAAAAAAATCTTTAGGCATATAGGCCTACCTACAATGTGTTAGGCTATTCGTAAGGTTATACAACCCATAGGCGTACACTGTAAAAAAAAATGGAAAACCTCACATACATTGTGTTAGGTGACGCCTAATATTATACCGCCTTGAATTACTTTTAAAAGTGCATAATTTCTCATTTTATTTTAAGCATATTTCGCTAAACTCGGCCTACGTGAAACTGATACTGTCATATGCCTACGTTTAGGCCTAAGCTGTGTCCGTCTCAGTTCGTTACGGTAGCATTTTGGTTCTGTCCATTAACGTTACGTTAGCAACGCATGCATAATACGGTATTGGTGATGCCTGAGTAAATTTGTTTTTGTAACGAATCTTACCCTCGAAGAAGATTAAAAGAACATCGGAACTGATATATTGAATGATGATTGAATGAATCACAATTAATTTGGTTGCGATTGATATAAATTACAAATACAGTTACAATAAAACATCAATTCTGTCCGTCTCTAGTTACGGTCGCAACTAGGAGTCCGTCCAAATAGTTACGGTAGCATTTATGTTGGGTCTATTACTGTTACGATAGCAACAACGTTAAGATATTTCATTGTGCATAGCCTACCACATAATTTGAATTGAACTATTCAACTGTGCGTGGGATTAGTACTTACCAACAAAGCTTTTCACCGATTCGACGAACGAAAATATGTAGTCTTGTTTACGGAGAGAAAGAAAACATTTTGCTATCGTAACGGTAGTGCGATCGCAACTCCCGAGGACGGACTAAAGATTTTGTTCGTTATATATCAATGAGAACCAACTTTCGACCGCCATCTTTATGTTGAGCAATGCCAATGGTGTGACTCATAACTGGAGGGTGTACTATTATAAATACATTCAAAAGGGGCAACACTAGAGGTTTCTAAATTTAGTGCTATCGTAACGGAGTGGGTGGACAGACGTTACGAGAGAAATTAATAGAACATGTTTAAGGAAAACAATGGAAAGATGACGAAGCTGTTATAGCATGATTTTGAAGTTTTCTAACTAACTAATCATGTACATATTGTATACAAACAAAAAGTCAAAGAACTTAAGAAAGAAGCACTTATTAATATTTCTATATTTTGGACAGACACTGAACTTATTTTCATCATGTTTATCATTTAGTTTATCATTGGTGAATTTTGTCAATGGGGAGGGGAAACAGTTTTGAAAAGGAGGCAGTATGCTCTGTTATCCCAAATAAAAAATGTTCATGACAGAAATTACAGCTTATATTTAAAAAATAGATTACATATCAAGCACTCACTAAAATGGGAGTTCAGTCCGTCCAAAAAGAGTACCATAAGACATTATTTTTTAATTTCTTTTTAATTAACAAACAATATATCACAAATGGTTATGTATATTATTAATTCAATATGTTGCAATACAAAAACATAAAAAAAATGGAATTTAATTAATGTAGAGGCATATGGGAGGCTTGAAGGAAAACATTTTTTGGACCCCTTTATTGTGAAACATGCCATATGTCTTGATTATTGATATTTTAACAACTTTCTGTCAAGTCACAAAGTGCACTGGGTTGTGGAATCATAGGGAGGGTACTTCATAGCACATCCTATTGATGTAGTTCAATTTATTAAATGTATTATTGTTCTCTACAACTTTACAATCAGGAAGCATATGATTTGATTAAAGAAACATCAACAAATTTCTGCAAAAAAAAAAGTCACAAACTTGCACTGAGCACTGGGGTGTGGAATCATGGGAGGGGGTTGTTCCTTATATCACCCCACCCATAGGGAGAAAGTTCTTCTTAGACCCAAGGACTAACAAATGCATACTCGTGAATATGAATTCTCTTTCAAAGTTGAAACATGCTGCAGAATTTTTTTTTTAAAGGGATGGAAAATACTTCTCACCAGTTACAAGTTATGTAATTTATGACTGGTGTTTCTTTAATATTGTGAAAAATAGCCTGTTCATTGAAAACTGTCATTACTCTTTCATTTACAGGAATGCAGTATCCCGCAAAGAGCTTTAGGAAGGCTGATGCTTCAGTGCTTGCGATGGATTTTTTAGAAGCTGCCATCGACAACATATTTGAAGACGACCTATTCAAACTGAAGACCCCACTAACATCAAGTGTCATACATTTGTCAAGAAGAGTGATGCTTCATATAAAAGATGAAAAATTTGGCAAGTTTGCTGCAGAAACAGTACAACAATTGTGGTCGATAACTAAGAACATAAGAGGGACCACATTTTCTGATAAAGTGAAGAGTGAAATGTGGCATGAATTCCACAAGTATAGGTCAATGGATAAAACATTAAGAAGATGGCAGAAACTACTAAATGATGTCGATATTCAAAGGGAAGCAGAAGAAGTATTCATTTTACAGCATGCCCTGGAAAAGATGTTTTCCTGCCTATAAGCAACCTTGCTGGAAAGTGACATGCCAGCAACAACCTTAGATGTGACCTCTGAAGCAATGACTCAGACAGAGGACCAGGCATTGCGGTACTGTGCTGGTTATGTACCATATAAATGAATAAAAAAATACAATAAAATGCAAAGCAATGAAGTTGCTGCTCAATATGTCAAAATTTTATCTAAGTGGTGTCAGGATGAAAGCCCAGCTGCAGACTCATTTCTGGCTTATTCAAATGAGTGGATTCAAATACAGAATAGAGGTGGCTTATTTGTAGTCAATGATAGTGTATTTATTTTTTTTCAAACGTATGGAAGAAATTGTGAGGACAACCGTACAAACTAAAAATATTGTTTGCTTACAAGATGTAAACCTGGAAGGTTTATTAATGAAAAAAATGGAAGGTAATCCGCAACTGTTGTGTACGTGGAATACTGTTTGTGACGTTCTTTCCCAGGAAGCTAGTTCTAAACTTCGTTTTGAGGTAATGAAATGTTTCATGAAAATGAGATGTGAATCCTTTATGAAAGTATATGTAAATATTAAGAAGCAAACAACAGACAAAATATAAAGAAAAACTGACAAAGGACTTAGAACAAGTTAAGGGAAGTAGAGAAACCATAGTTGTAATTGAAATAAATAGTCCTAGAGCATGAAGGTATGGAGGATGGCTGCATAAGGCTTAACATTAAGTTTGATTCTAATTATAACAGTTAATTTTTCATGCTGATACTTGCACTACAAAGATTTGTGAAACCACTACTGATAATTTAACACTGAATTTTTAAGGTTTACATCTCTTTTGAATATGTGGTTTTAAAAAGCAACATGAGGGGGGGGGGGGAGGCAGGCTTTTAGGTTAACAAACTTAGGGACAGTGATAACTAACCCATAGTTTATCTCATTCCATATCATGTTATTCATTCCTTTAATTTCTTCTTTTGTCCATTTTTATAATTTGGTGTACAAGTTTTATGTTAACAATGAAGACTTGACAACAGTCATAGCAAAATGACATTCTTGTTTTGTGTACTTTCTTTTCATTTAACCTCTTAATGCTCTAGTTCAAAGCCAGCATGAAAATAGCATCATGAATACTACTTCTTCAAGAATAATTTATACAGCATTCTGATCATACCCAGGGTGTACTCATACCCACAGATCAATATTGTGCACTTTCCAAATATTTGTCATTTCTACATTTATTTGGATTGTTGAAGGAAATGCTGCTACATACAAAGAAAGGTGCCATTTACATCAGTACGATTTTGAATCTGTGATGTATAAAATCATTTTGGAGTGGACATAGTGAAAATAAATCAGCGAAATTGTGACAATTCATTATCCTGAGAAATAAATTGTCATTCAGAAGCATTAGGCAAATAATCATGAGATAGGATTGAATTCGCGGCTCACTTGCACGACTTATGGACCAAAATATATTAGCAACTGTCTGAATGCCTAAGCTAAAGTATTCAGAATACAGTAGGCTATTTATTTAGCTCATTTTATCTATGTGTACACTTGAGTCTTGACTAGGGGGCCAAGCAGTAACCATTCTCTCGATTGAGACTTTCCGTGAATAATATCCTGTAAAAAGTACTAAATTCCCCAAATATACGAATGAAATGTTGTAACAACTGAAAAATTTAGAACTCACGTTAGTCCTAGCCCTACCACAGTACCACTAGCACACAGTACCACAGTGTGTCATTGCATCGTGAAACTGATTCCTACACAAAATACCCTATACTGGTTTCGCCGTTATTGCCAACAAATGGCGCCAAAATTTTACCGATCGTCAAATTAGCATGGTAACGGCCCACGAAATACTAAATTTTGACATAAGACTTTCCAGTTTTTCTCCAAATTGGCAGTAAGTGCTATGACTTTACGATCCACTTTTGGGCAGCTAAGTGATTGATGTACATGACAACACAATAACAAATCGCCCAAACGATGCGCAAATTTACTGAAACGTCACTTCTTTCTAGCCTAAAATTGCCCAAATTACATACAATATTCGACGAAATCACGGAGATCAATTTGGCATAACTTGTCGGAAAAAAATCCGCCGAATTTCGGGTTTTCACCAAGAAAAAGTTCACATTCTTCTTCAACTGCACATAAGTTTCGGCCATGACACTACAAGGAATAACTACTGCGCAAGTATCAGGGGAAGCCCCATGAAGTAATCGGCTAGATACGGTCAAATGATAGAGGGCGTTTTGAACAAGTCGCCTGAGTCGGAAACTTCATATGGTTCAAAGGAAATCTGATCGCTCTCTGGAGAGGCCTGACCTTCGTGTTTAGTCATAGGGTTTACATAGGCTGCGTGGTATATCCCCCAATTTACCCATTAAATTTCCCCAAATTAAAACGAAATAAAAAATAAATAAAAATTACGTAGTTTTTATGCATTTATAAAGCCATTTTGGGGGTTGTTTTTGTCATATGAGTATGATTTCCTGGTTATTTCATTTATCTTTTGGTGAAAATACTTCAAATTGCAAATATTTCCTCTTTTTCGCTTAATACATTTGAATTGTCCTTAGTAGAGGAAATAGCCGGCTTATGTCCCCAAATTAGG
Organism: Apostichopus californicus; assembly: GCA_020650975.1. NCBI lineage: Eukaryota > Metazoa > Echinodermata > Holothuroidea > Aspidochirotida > Stichopodidae > Apostichopus > Apostichopus californicus. The sequence goes on from JAIPMN010185876.1 coordinate 7,199, forward strand.
ATGATTACAAATCCAAGGGGTTTCACTCTGAAGGGAATCTTAAGGCCTGAATATCTACTGTGGATGTGTGTTGTAAGGATACAAAACATTATAGAAGGGTTTTTAATTTGTCCTACATTTTGAAATTATTTAGGTCAAATAGCTTAAAAATTGCCGATAATATAAATGCTGCCCCATTTTGGATCCGCTAAAGCTATTGACCTGAAACTTGGTACATATCAACCCTAGGTGAAGACCAAATTGAGATCCAATTTGATTACCGCCTTGGCCACCAGGGGGCCCAAAAAACACAAGAAAGTGCTTTAAAAACTCCTAAGAATATCCGATCTTCGCAAAAAGATGAGCTTTGATTGAGAAACTATCTTAAAGATACCTATTTGTTGGCCGTTCCACCAATTGCCAACAACACTGCCAGTATAGTATATCTAACTATGGTACAACATTTCCGCCTTGCTACATACATGTAGGTCTTCAAACCGTCTACCAGTTTCAGGTGAGCGCATGGTCCGTGAAAGGGTAACTTGCAGCATCATTGTTACTTAATCCGTTTCAAGGGCTACTTCTGTCAGTTTCATTCTTTTTGTGTATGAAGGACCACTGATATCACCTTTGATTTTAGCTAAAATTGTGAGGATACATCACATATTCTTGTCCACATTTGGGATATAGACTCATTGAGAAAATTATTTTTTGCAGGTGACAAGACCATCCGGGTGCTTACAGTTGTAGACACTTTAGAGGCCATCTATTATCAGGATGAAACCATGAAACGAAAGTTTCAGTCCTTTCCGGAGTTGATGCTGGTCGATGCGACTTACAAATTGAACGATCTCCGCATGCCAGTCTTCCTGCAGTTAGTGGTGGATGGGAATGGAGAGAGTGAAATTTTGTCCGTGTATGTGCTTGTTTCTGAAGTAGGAGAGACAATGACGAAGTTAGTTGAAATATTGAAGGAACTAAACAAAACCTGGGAAAAGACGAGAACAATCATGACAGATAAAGATGTCATGGAAAGAGCTGTTTATGGGGAGCAATTACCTGATGCACAGCTGCAATTGTGTTTATTTCATGTGCTGCGCTCGATCAAACGGGAGATAAGTGTAGAAGTTGAACTTTCGAGTTGAGCAGAAAGATCATTGCCTGGAAATAATACACAAAATCGCCTACTCGAGCGAAGAAGAGTATCAAAGGAACTTTGAAAACCTACAGGATACTTGGGTCCAGGCGGTGATTGACTATTTTACAACTTCGAGGCATCCCATCAGGAATCAGTGGGTAACGGGTCTCAAAGATTGAATGAACTTCAACGACCACACAAACAACAGGTTGGAGAGCATAAATCAAAAACAAACAGGTCATCACAAAATTTTCAAACCTGCAGCAGTTCTTCGAGGATTTGGAGCTGATCATTCGTTGCCTTCGCCAGGAGAGGGATAGCAGAATCTCAAATGTGCTGTTGAAACGACCAGCTCTTGGTTTCGCGCCAGAATCGGTACAAGGACGATTTTTCCGATTGTTGACACCACATCCAAGCAGATGGAAACGGCCAAGAAGCTAACAGTGCCCGACCTTGCTGATGGTGCTGACAAGTTCAATTTGACTGTTTCCTCGGGGCTTGTGCAAGTAGACAGTACATATCCTGTTCTTGCCCCTTTAGTAAACTGAACGCTCTGCCTTGCATGCACATGTTTGCTGTACGTTCAAAACTTGGCCACAATCTTTTCTTCGAAGATGGGGTAGCAGATCGATGGAAAATACAATATTACAGAGAAAGTTTGGTGACATGCAATTCAGTGAAAATGCACATCATGTAGGTGAAGACGGTGCTTTGGATGATGCCATCCCAGTTCAGCCTATGTGTCACAGTACACATTTAATAGTTGGAAGTAGCCGCAATCTAAATGGTCTAAATTAGCATATATCTAACCGAAGGTTAATAGGTAAATTTACAGGTATAGTCCCTATTGGCATGTTGCCAATGAAGTCAAATTCCAAAACTTCCAAACGTCACAAGTTATAATGAGTCAGATAGTTAGCTATACAATAGGAACAAAATAAGCCTACTTGGTAGGGTATTGGTTATACACCTGTGTTTCGAGGTATATAAGTATATTGTGTAATGGCATTCGAGGTTGAGATCCAGAACTGGTATCAAAATTGTACGCAGAAAGTTATAAGGTTCAGGCCGTGTATAACGCCTAGGGCGAAGTATTATAATACTAGTTTGACCACCTTCCAAAGCTATAGACAAGAGCACGTGGCGTCTGTCATAGGGGAAGTAGTGGGAACTTTTTAAAAATACACCGCAACCTTAATAAACATATTTAAGACTTGGAGCATCCTTCTTGGAAACCAGCCCAACGCCTGTGTCCTGGACACCGTTAGCCATCTTGTATGGTAAGATTTCATTCCTTAATTTAAAATGTATATGTTACTGTTATATTATGCCGATTTAAACACTACTAGAAGTATAGTTTCATGACCGTCCTACAGACGTGAATGAAACATATTACACGGAGTAGTGGAATGCATTAAATAAAGACTTTAACATATTAGTATATCACAACTGAAGCAATTACAATCGAAGTGATGCCTTGCTATTAATTGGAAGTTACCGTATGAAGTTGCTAAATATTATCTATGTTAATAAATTAGGGAACGTATATGATTTTGTTAGTTGAATGCAACCTGGTTTATTAGATTGAAACTTATAGGCAGCTAATCCGGGATTCCTGTCTGGCCCGACGAAGCACCAGGAACAGACCTGAACGTGGCCCCATGTACTGGCGGACCCTGAAATATACACGCGACGTTTTTACCCACTTTGAACTACGGATAGTATGAACATTATGGTTTAACGTTGCAAGGGGATAATAAGCTGAAATGAGAGGGGCAATATAATTGAGGGTGCAATATAACGTAACGGGCAAATGATATTTAATATTTAATTATAAGTTAATTAATTTGTTTTGGTGTTAAGTAGTTTGATGTTAAATTTAGTGCAATAAGACGTGTAATAATAATTGTTCACTAACTTTGACAGCGTGTTGTTGTATTTTGTTGATTGTGGTAGTGTAAACACCCCAGTATTTATAAGAAAATCTGCGAACCCACTTGTCCCAGCAATACAGCCGTGACACTATGTCATCTCGTAAACAAAGGATACTCTCACGGACTCAGAAGTATCGTGGCGTCTTTCTGGAAGCACAGAAGTTGGCCACCCTTGCAAGTGAGGTCTCAATGGAGAAGTACAAACAGCGAGTAGAACTTCTGCAAAGTCTCGTCTTGCATTGGGAGAAAAATGAAGAAGTTGTTGTCGGCCTGAACACCGTAGTTGAGGAAAGAAGAAGGTGGTCCGATTGAGACGGTGTACATCCAAGAAGATGCAGCTGATTCCCAGACGAGGGAATTATTGGACCTGGCTGTGACAGACGGAACAGAGCCTCTCGACCAACCTGATGCCAGATTTAAAAAAATAGATGAACAACAGCAGCAGTTAGTGTAAGTACAGTGAGTTTAAAGTTCCACAAGAACTTTACTAAAGGCAAGATTCAATTCTGTACAAATTTAAGTAAGGGACGCCCGGTGGGGGAGATTTGAGAATTTGGAAGGTCATTTGCCTACTCCTGTATATTTACCTGTACATTCTTACAATATTTTGGGTGTACGGAGGGTCCTGAAAATCAGACAATTATGCGTACATACTTCAAGTATAGTCCCTAAGCAACCATGATCTTTCAGACTGTTCAATACGGGACGACTAACTTGGGAGGAAGAGAAATATCGTGTTTACTGAAGCCCTGTTACTCAAGTGAACTTTTATGGATAAATCATTGAATGAAATGATTAATTTCATTTGCACTAAATTTAATGGTATCATAAAGTGTATGATATAAATATCACAACATATGTTACAACTTTGTAATTCTGCCCAAAATTGAGAACAACTTGACATGGCACAGCCGTGATAAATTGGGGGCGGCCAATCAGGGGATTGGATAATGGTTTGTCCCTGGTATTGCGCCTGTGTTTCAGACTTAAGATGCACAGGTGTGTACATACCTATTGGTAATGATAGTAGTCAGCTATGTTCATGTATTTTCATCTTCTGATTTCAGAACATTGCAACAGCAATTTCCCAACAAGGATGTTCCAGAAGAAGTGATGGTGGAAGAAGCGAATAAGATTCAACAAGAACTCTGCCAACTTTGATGGCGCAGTGACACTAGAGACAGATAAGCAAGTGAGTAGGAATTTAGTGCATCTGATACGGCCAATACACGTTACATGCTCATGGGCATAAGGGAGTATGGCAGTATTTGATGCCTGAACGTTAGAAAATACTCCTCCTAAGTCACACTTTGGCCGAAATTTAATGTGCTGTAGATTTCCAAATTGTTAGTATACGTCACAAATTGGATAGGTCTATCATTGAAATTGGTTTTGTGGGTCAAACGGTGAGATGCATTATGATAAGATAGATGGTGTCCCCCTCTGTAAATGAAGCTTATTACTAGGATTTCAGGACATATAAGTTTACAAGGACATATCAATTTGACCTTCTTTTGAAGTGTAATAAGTCAAATGGCATAATAAGTGTGTGACATATCTCATTTGTTATTTCAGCCTTCACTGCTCGGAGGAGACACACCACCCATTGATGTCTAAGCTGATTCAAATTCAACCCAGATGAAAACTAGTAGTATTTTTGAACCGGTGCCTTCAACATCTAGTCAATTGGCATCGGTCAAGCTACCAGCAATAATCAAGAAGAGGGGCAGACCCAAAGGGGGTACACCAGACAGCAATTGGTGTAGCCAAGAAGAGACTGAAAGAAAATAAGCGAACCCTCTATTGGAAGAAAACGCCGAAAGAGAAAGAGAGAAGTATGTATTTTTCAATCATTTGATGTATACTCCCTTAAAGGGAACACTAATGGTGTACCATCGATTCTACGTTATCCTCATATTCGTACTTTTCACCTGTTCATTACTCCCACCAAGAAGCTGTAGTGGTTTCTGAGGGATACAAATCCAAACCCCTGGCGGCGATCCTCGGTACTATTTCACGCCATTAAAGAGAATGAGTGCCGAATTGGATTCTTCCGTGGTGGTATAATTGGGGCATTGCCAAAATTAATCATGGGTTGTATAAAGCACTAAACTGTCATCCATCATGTCTTAAGTATTCTTAAAATTATCTATAATAATAGACTATTCATTTCTCCCGAGAAACCCACTGCCATAGAGTATTAAATAGGCCGTCAAATCTTCCCGGCATTTCTATGAGAGGTACCAGTAAAGATTTTCGCCAACCGAGACCCCATCCCTTGGGGTACGACATAAGTGTCCCTTTGATAATGAATCCCTGAAATGTGTATATTTGTAATTATACTGTATTCTCGCACAGATCAGAAGGGGCTCTCCTTTCCCTCATGATATCACTCATCTTCCACTATCCATCATCCATAAGCTTATTGGAACCCCTAATATTTAACCCCTGTACTACCTTACCTGGTCAGGTGGTCATTGATCGTTTTGAAAATTTGAAAAACCGGATTCAAATTCGGAAAACTCACCAAATTCTGTATTTCTAATCAAGAATGATCTCTTATGACCTTTATGATAACTATGACATATTTATGAATTTTCTTCTTAAGCAATTTTCTTGTTCCCTTTTTTTATACTTATGGTGCGCTGGTTTGTGTAATCCCATTCTTATGAGATGGCACTTCTTGGGACTGTGCTTACTGAAAGTCATGTTAAGGATGCTGATCGTATATCGGATGCATTTCGGGGCGAGAAGATTGATTTACATCGCATCAAGCAGTACTTTTCACCAGCCGGATGGCTTGAAGTTTTACGTGTGGTCGAAGAAAGGAAAGAACTTGACTGGTCTTGTAGTGTTTGTTCAGTCGCCCTTGATGAGCAACAAGTTGGGTGTGATAGTTGCTTGGAATGGTATCATTTCAGCTGTGTTGGACTGAACAAAACACCAAAAGCCAAAAAAATGGTATTGCAGTCGGTGTTAGAAAAATGTGTGAATGTGAACAACAATAGTGTAGTTGGACTGCCAACTGTGCTCTTATTGTTTTGTACTGGGAATACTTAGGAAAAATGCCAAATCCTTGAACCATTCATGCCATATTAAAAAAAACATTTTAACAGATCTATTGGTCTTTTTCATGCTAGAGTGGCCATGTTGATCCTCTCTCAGAAAAGAAGCTTACACATTTTTCAGTTCATGTAATGTTGAAAGTTATAGAGATACAATGGTGTGAACAGTGTTGAAAGTTTCATATGGTGGCACATTCGTTGTCCTTAGACATAGAACTTTAAAATGTGGTGTGTGCTTTATGTATGGATGTGTCTGGATGACAACTCCTACAAGCAAAATTAGCACAGCTCAATTAACTATCTAGTCACTTGGTCACTGAGAGCTGTGCCATGGTCAGTGACGATCTGGCACATGATTATCACTTGGCGAATGCCTTTCAGCTGAAGGTTACTGACCACCTGAGATCAACAAGGGGCCTATAGCTTTCCAAGTTTTAGGGGTATTCAGATGGCTGCAGCAGCCAATATATTAATAATGTATTGTTATATAGCGCTCTACATCAAATAATCATCTCAGAGCACTTCACAAAATCGCCTAAAATATTACAACTTAAAATTATTACAGCTTAAAAATATTACAGCCTAAAATTATTGCATCATAAAAAGGACCAAAATAACACAAAATCATAACAATAATTATTAAAGCAATAAAAGCAGAAATTAAAGACGATAGCAATAAAATATGACAGCATACAATAAAACTAAAAACTATTTACAGCCGAAAATTAGTAATAATAACACTAAATATAAATATAAAATAAAATTTAATATACAACAATAACAAAGTTGGTGAGACGGCAACACAAACAATAAGACTGGAGGTTAAAATTAATAATACTTTCAAAGTTTTAAGGAGTGCCTTAAAAACATTTAATGATGAAGCTGCCCTGATGTCATTGGGGAGTGCATTCCATAGATCAGGTGGAAAATAGGCAAAGGATCGTGCGCCAAACAGCTCTAGTATGGATTCATGTAGTGATAATCACTATAATTTTTCTGAAAACAAACATTTTGCCAGTCTCAATTGAGTTTCAGCCAATTACAATCCAGAAAACTATTAGGAGTATTTATGAATGTAGATCACATTTATCGCACAAACTAATGCAAAGGGTATGTGGTTAATATAAAAAATGTCCTGTTTAATATTGAAGTTAGATGATTTCTTTGACCTCATGATAACCTAATTTCATACCAGGTAACAGATAATATTCATGCTTTTTTATGTGGATCACATTTTTGTTCCCCGTGTTAATGGGACACCAATATTTTGGTGTCTAGTTTACACGTGAAACCCTGTATTTGTGTTGTAATAATTCTACCAATTTCATCATATTTGTGATAGCCCTGGTGATATTAACTGAGTTTCTCTACCAGTAATGTAACCTGCTTCGATGCATATTTATTAGCTACTTATGTCCACAACCTAAATACTTAAGTGTAGATTATGGCAGAGAAATCTCCCTAAATTGACACATGCCTTACAGAATTTCAACCTCAGATACTCGTATTAGTAAAAGGTTGCATCTCGTTCAATATGGTTGTATGTTGAAAGTGATCTGATTGAGGAGCCCTGATAGTGATAACCTTTCCTACAATGACTCGGATGTAACAATTTAGGAAACTAAAAATATCACTTTGGTGTCCCATTTACACGTCAGACCCTAAACAGACGTTCCCTTTCGACAGTTTTTTTCTGGAATGCAAATTGCACATGTTTAATTGGAGTTCATTTCTGAGAATACACATGTTACATTAATATTTTGGTCATGATTGTAATGATTCAACTAGTTTGAATTTTCCATGAAATTGGCACATGTTGGCACCTGAATAAAAAACAAAACCATATGCCTTCCTAGCTACGACCAAACATGTGGGTGCACGAAGTTAGAGAACATAGACTAGTAGTCTGTAGGATAGTAATAGTTGGGTCAATATATGAAAAAAATCGCCTCAACCTCAAAAAATTGCAACAAAAGTTTTTTTGGCTTTAAGTCGCTCTATAAGTTACTGACATCTGCAGAAAAAAAGTCTCCCAAAATCGGACCCCGGGAAAGGGGTTAATTTGCATAATTCCAAAATGGCGGACCCCAAAGGCTTCAATGTACCGAAAACTTCCTTATACTTCAATTTTGGCATATGAAATGTATTACCAACCTATAGGAACATGATGCCAGAATACCAAATAAGCACATTTTCAATGTTATATGACGTCACCATAGGGTAGGGATGACGTATGTAACCCAAAATTAACATATATCAGCCGATTAGGTTGAAATTAACACTTAATTTTCAAATGAAACCAGGCAGATGTAATACATAGAACATCGCACCAGTCATTACCTTCGACCAGCCTTTATTTTGGAAAGCGTCAGAAGTCATTAAAAATGCTCCAGAGGATAGCCCGTTGAAAGAAGTTGTACTGATGCTGGGGAGTTTCCACACTCTCATGAATTTGCTTGGAGCCATTGGTACACTGATGCATGGCACTGGGTTGGCAAGTATCCTGGAGGAAATCTACGGTGGAAACGCAGTCAAACATATTGTGACTAGAAAGCTTGCAGAGAGCAATCAGAGGTCACCTCATGTTAGAAAAATGTTTGAATGGGATGCTGGTGTCAGAAATCATGGACCAGGACTCGGAATTTGCAGATTTAGTCAATTAATGTGAACAAACTCCGACCTCTCGGACAAAAATGTAAATGTCGAACAAAAGCTAGAAGAGAGAAAACGAGGGCTGGCTGAACGATCACGCACAATCAAACTCTGGCTCACCTATATGAAGATGGTCAAAGTTGCAAGGATGCTTATTTTGGCTGACCGACTTGGATTCTGGTCGAGACACCTCTCTGCTGTTGGAGAATGCTTACCAATATTTGGTGCTGCAGGTCACTTCAATTATCTCAAGTCAGCTTACATGTACTTGCAAAACATGAGCAATCTTGAAACCAGAAACCCAGAGGTGTTCCGAAAGTTTCAGGAAGGCTTCCATGTGATCCGTAGAATGGACCAGTGCTGGGCTGGTCTTGGTGCCGATCTCGTGATAGAGCAAACGCTAATGAGGTCGCTAAAATCCACAGGTGGACTTATCAGATGATCTGGAATGACGGAGGAACAACGCACACTCTGGACAATGTCGTCAACAGTCTGTTCGGAGTACAAACTTGCACTACAAGACTTCAACCATCATGCGTTCACGACGAGTGAGCAACACAAAGACAGTACAGAAGCAAGAATGACCAGAGACCATTCAGACTTAAGGAAGCTTGAAGAAAGGGTTCAGACATACAATCCGTTTCAGCAGATGATGACAGTTTTCGTAAAATCGTCACAGGAGTTGAGGCTACCCAGAACGTCAATGTGGATTAATTGTTCGTTGTTGGGCAGAGGATGGTTGACAAACTCGTCGGTCAACTTGCGTTTACTTGCTCATTCAAACGGAAGGACAAAGCAAAGACACTTGGTGATGCATCTGCAGTGAAGATTTCAACGGAGGAATCAATTGACCCTGCACTGCTTTTCCAAAGACTCATTGTGATTTCGAGGGCTGGAGACCTATCCTTGGGAGATGTTCTGGAGTTCCAATTGAGTCCCTTCCCCCCCCCCGCCCCTTCCTTTTTGAAGCAAATGGTGTATTCCGGAAGCCAGACAAAGCACAGTTGGCGAGAGCTATTCAGGAGTTAGCTAATGGGCAGTCAGACACAGCGATAACCAGTGATATCCCAAAGACTGAGAGTTATGTATTAGATGGCGGTTCACTGATGCATCGAGTTCCCTGGGATAAAGGCACTACATATGACACCATCGCCAACTGTTATGCAGATTTCACCCTTAGAAACTATGACACTGCAACTGTTGTCTTTGATGGGTACCAAGAGACACCATCTACCAAAGACAGCACTCACGAGAGACGGCAACACAGGCAGCACCCACTGGTGAGCGTAACCCTGGAGCAGTGTTCCGTGGGACAAAGGATGAGTGTCTCTCGAGGGGAAGTAACAAACAGGCACTAATCAAGATGATAAGCAATAGGCTTCGAGAGAAAGGATGACATGTAGTCAACTGTCAGGCAGATGCGGACTGTGACATTGTTCATGCCGCCATTGCAGCTTCCGAAACTGCAACAACTACTCTAGTTGGAGAAGACACCGACTTGTTGGTTCTTCTCCTGTTCTATATGAACCCAGAAAACAAAAATTTGTTCTTCCGGTCTGACAACAAATCCAGGCACCAACGAGTTTATAACATTAATGAGCTGAAATTTCTGCTGGGACAAAGCATGTGCTCTCACTTGCTGTTCATCCATGCTTTCACGGGGTGTGTCACGACATCTCGCATATTTGGTGTGGGGAAGAAGTCTTTTTTCAGAAGATTGTCAAGGGGGACAAAGCCCTAGTTTCGTGTACAGTTCGTTTTGAGAGTGTCGGAGAAACATCTGACACTATTGAACAATGTGGAAACAAAGCAATGGCGTTACTTTTGGTGGAAAAGCAACAGAGGATCTAGCCAAGCTGAGAAATAAGGTTACCCCCGGCTACCCCCGACTGCGTCAGCGACGAAATTCCACTCATTGAGGTGTTACTATGAAATCAGAGCTTGGTGCGGCGAGGAGAAAGACCTCCATGCAACGGACTGGGGCTGGAAGCTTGAGAACAATCTATTCAAGCCTGTAATGTGTGACAAGTCGCCTGCCCTTGACTGCTTACTCCAGGTTGTACATTGTAACTGTCAAACGGCATGCACAACGAGGCGGTGTACTTGTCGAGGGTATGGATTACCCTGCACAGCAGCATGTGGACCATGCCAAGTGGATTTCTGTGAGAACCCCTTTAACCAGACACTGGGAC
>JAIPMN010185877.1:0-12762 GCA_020650975.1 Apostichopus californicus
CTTCTCCCACCATATCAAGTATATTTTCAGGTGATTTATACCAATAGATATAGTTTTGGGGTGATTTAAGGCTTAGGTGTCCGGAATACGAAGTGCCCATGCTACTTTATGTAAAAGACAATTTATATTGTTCAGTAACCTCAAAACTATCTAATTTTCGATTTTTAAGTTCACCGCTTTCTGTTGGACTGAATGCGCTTGCTATAAAACTTGGCTCCTGAGGCATAACCACATTGCACACCGCCATAACTTACCGCCACAGTTTTCGTGACTTTCCGCCATGGCTCTGCCATGGCGGAAAATCACGAAAACTGTGGCGGTAAGTTACGTAGGAAATAGAGTAAAAAGCAAATAGATAGGATTGGTATATTTTGAGAACCTGGAGTGATTGAATGGAATCACGAGGGTTTAGAAAAAAAGAGTTGGTATTGAAAAGAAAATAGAGTAAGAAGCAAATAGATAGGATAGGTAGGCTACATTTTTGAGAGCCTCAAGTGGTTGAATGGAATCTAATATAATTTTATATTGTGCTGATAGTCTGAAATTCACCCGGGATATTACTATTCAATTCAATTTTGTCATATGGCTGTATCGCATTTTTAACCTGGCCGTTATTTTGTATTATAATTTATTGAAAACATACGTGTTCACAAATCTGTAATTAAACAGAATACTCACCCATATATGTCATTGATTTAAAAATCAATGACACACTACTGGAAAAACTCACCCATATATGCCTGCTATAGACCGTACATTATAACTGCTGCAACCACTAATCCTCCACTTTACAAAGAAATCAATAACCCAGCCTAAGCTATATTATTAATTAGTAACTCTAGTGCAAAAACTCTTTTGTTCCATACCTAGGGCCTATACCTATTTACAGGGCCTATACCTATTTTACTAGCCTATGCCTACTTAAGTTATGGCGGAATGTTACTTTTCTTATGGCGGTAAGTTCCATTTTTTATGGCGGAATGTACCGATGGCGGAATGTCACGGCCCCCGGGAGGAACAACTCAATCGAGCAGTAGTGCTTTCTCCGTACAAATGCTGTACTAAAGTACATTCAGTAAACAACAATTTCATTAGAATTTCTTAACAAAAATAAATCAAAGAAGGTTCAATGGCAGGGCCGCAGCCTTATTATTTTTATTCGATATTCACAGCAGAGGAATTACAGGAAAGGGAAAACGTAGTAGTAGACAGGGAAGAAGATGATATACGGATACCTCCTACTGTAGTACTAGTAGGTGGAATGTGTTTGTTGCCACGAAGTGGATAATTTTGCGAAGCTTCTTTCATCCCCAGAAGGCTGTTTAACAGTAAAAAGACTTTGAAAACGTTTGCCAAAATAGAGCGATACTAAGAGCTACCTTAGTGATGAGGAACGACATCCGTGGCCTTGCAAGGAACATTCCATTTGAATTGGATATGAAGTAAGCCTAAGTCTGGCAAGGCATGCTGTATGCTTAACGTTACAGTCAGCCTACATTGTTACTGTCACTTTAGCGTACACTAGGCCTAGCTTCAGTGCGCTCATATAGCCTATGCCTTCTTTCTAACAAAAAATTCAAGAAAAGAGAACTCTTGAATTTTTTCGTTACTATGACCTTCATGTGCCTCGTTAATATGATGAACTGCATTGGGCTTATAGGAAATTGCTATCCTTCTAAAGTTCTAGCCCTAGCAACAACAGCTGAATATTTGCCATGGGGAATCTACCACACGGTAAAAGTCTTTGTTACGAGAGTTGTTCTGCCCTGATGTCATCTAGATGGAATTTCAGGTGTATTGCATGAATGGTGGCTTACTGTGCATTGTGGTTAGGCCTAAGGAGCCAATTTTCAAAGCGAGCGTATTCAGTCCAACAGAAAGCTATTAACTGAAGAATCAAATGTTAGATAGTTTTGAGTAGTGCTCAAATGATTATGCTTTAACAGAAAATACCGATTATATATTTTTTCATAAGCAGGCCGATTCCGATTATTTGAAAAAGAGAAAATATCCCGCTTATACGAAATCGGCAATAAAGTATGTGATCTAGAAACAATTATTGTTGTGATTTTCCTGATTCCTTTTGCTTGCATTGTTATAGAAGGCTCTTAGGTATCCTTTTGTACGTGTACCAAATTACCTCTGGAGTTCCGCGGAAAGAAAAAAAAAAGGTTTTATCGTACAAATTTCTAAATACGAAAATATGACATCCTACCTAGTAAGCACTGTGCTAAGCGAATGGCCTAACCACCTCGACGTGTATGTCACCGGTTAATGGCTTGAAATGGGCTAAGAATAGTTACTCAAAATATCTATCTCAAAAAGTATCTCAGACAAACCATCCATCTTCAATTTTTACCAAAGTGTAAATTTTAATTACATATTTCCTACATTCCGACATTATTTTTTACTTATTTTCAGTATTATACCGTTTATGAACAAATAAAATGTTATGAACTTGAAGTTAAACATCCTTATTTGTTACCTATTTAACTCCATTCAAGTTCAATTAGAAAATGTAAGCTTAGGCCAATCAAACTGAAAAGCAAATTGTACCATCGTAACTTGTTTAAAATTACTCTAGAATGTTACCAGATTGATGTAAAGAAATAATAACAACTAGAACCTACTGAAATATTGTTTTGTCACATCATCAGATCATTGGTCTGAGCAAAATTTTAGACCGTATTCCGAGACCTGTTTACAATGTAACAACCTAGTGTTAGGCTTAATGCGACGGCTATGGATTAGAGGCATATCAGCATCTGTGCCGAAATTAAATTATTTTTGAGGGCATTGCAGCAAAATCAAAAGGTTAAAAAAAATGGAGATAAGAGGGTCGACGTGAAAAGGGAGGTGATGGGTAGGGAAGAATGGCCCTTTGCAAAGAAAAAAAAACATAGAATTACAAATTAGTGCATCAAATACTGCACTACGAAGCATTTGATGCCTAAACATAACCTATAATCAGCTAGTCAACATATGCGCCATATATCCAGCACCAGGGTAGGTATTAAGATTTGGCTTTGGGGTGTTATTTTGGAAAATGAAAAGTTAAAAACGCCCCCCTTAATTTATTTACAAGGGCTTTTTTAATGTTTAGGGGGCTCTTTTCGAAAGATCAATATGCTGTTTACGGAAATGGTTGTAAGCATTCAACATGATAAAGTCAGCACAATTATCCTCTTCCTAGTGCTGCGACCGTATAGCAAATTCATTAAAAGTTAAATCGCAAAATTTGCGATAGCTCAGCAAATAACATCAAGCCACCGAATATATGACGAAAAACCAGTAACCTATCAACTGAAATAGAAAACACAGGTTTACTTCCGCTGAAGGTGCCCTTAAATCATTCATTTTTTCATAAAATACAACATTCCCTCTTTAAGACATAGCACATGCCTTCCAAACAAATGCCGATTTCCAGCAAATTGAAAGTTGTAAACAAAGCTACGCAGTTTTTTGTTTTTTTTTGCAAACCGATGGTTAGGCTACATTTCCCATTGACTTAGTGTGGTTGTTAGGCTAACATGTGGTCGAAGGTTGGAGTATTTCATGGATATTGAGTTCTAGCTAATTGCGTCACAATTTCAGCGAATGAAGAGATGCTTAGGCTAGATTTTCCCGTTGACTATGTGTGGTGTTCGGAACCATGCGCGCGACGATAGCAGCAAGGAAAGCATGTAAACAAAGCTATGCAAAGTATTGTTTTGTTGTTGTTTTTTTTTTGTATTTTTGCAAACCGATGGTTTAGGCTACATTTCCCATTGGCTAAGTGTGGTTGTTCTGCTAACATGTGGTCGAAGATTGCAGTTTTTCATGGATATTTTAATTTTTTATTTGCGACACAACTTGAGCTAATAAACAGATGGCTAGGTTAGATTTTCATGTTGACTTAGTGTGAAGTTAGGCTACTATGTGGTTGGAGATTTGTGGGGATTTCAGGTTATTGCGCTGGTACTGAAATTGCTTTGTGGAGGCCGTAATTTGCCAGTGACTGGTGATTGTGCGCGACCCTCCCGCACTGCTTCAAATTTGATGCGGGATTGTGAGAACTTTGCGCGATTCGCGCTGCTACTGCAAAACTCTAGCTAAAGCAATTTCATGTCACAATTAAATTTACTTAGACACCTGATAATACGAGGGCGATTTTCTTATATTTCTCTTTTTTTTTTCGCCCTTGCAATTGTGCTTCAGGAGGGCTTCTTTAGCACTTGCGAGGGTGAATCGCCCCCGCTTATTTCCGACCCTGTCCAGCACAATCGTTAATTTAGCGAAATTGGTATTGTTACCATGCTTACTGTGCCGAGAAATATGAAGTCACTAACCACGAGGGAAGCAAAATGGGCAACCCTGGCAGCCTCATTTGATGAAATTACATTATGAAAGACATACAGTATAGAGGGTGTCTTTAGTTTAATGTTTCCTAGTAAAAGAACAAACCTAGTATATATATACATCAGTTGATATTTTCACCTTCCATATGTTTTTGAATAATCGGTATGACATAACTGGTATTCCACATATTTTTTACCGATTCCGATTATGTTCCGATTATGCAATAATCGGGCCGATTCTGATTTAGATTCAGTTAATCGTTTGAACACTAGTTTTGAGGTTACTGAATCAATTGTCATTGATTCCTGCCTTCGTTATTCCTTTAAGGAATTAGAGGAGCTATTGAATAGCTGTAATTGTGAATGGACTGAAGTCAGGAATAGTGTAACTGTGAGTAGTGCAGTTGTTGAAAGGGATTATGGTGAGGATGTTCCTACTTGTAATGGATTTGAGGTGTTACCTGTGTATGAGTTGCGTGGTGTTGGTGATGGAAATGATGGTAATGAAGTCTCCCAGGAGAGAAATAGTGAGTGGATAGTAGTGGACCAAGTAGGTGATGATTTGATGTGATTGACGATGGTAGTGTGGTTGAAAACAGCGGTCAGAAGAATGGTATTGTGTGAGGATTCACTGGTGCACTATGTGTAACGAGAGTTCTGTAGGTTGGATAGCAAAATGGGTCAGGGTATGTTTGCCAGGTGCCAAAATCCAAGATGTCATTGAAAGGGTAAACAAAATTGTGTCAAATGAGGAGGTGGTTGTGGTCCAGGTACAGTAGGTACCAATAATGTGCAGAAGGAGCCACTTGACGTAATTCGGTCAAGGTGTCACAAATTGTTGTGTCGCCTAGCATCAACTTGTGCTAAAGTTGTTATCTATTGCCTAGATTTGACAAGTTCAGTCACATAAGTTGGTAAGTTTGAATGGTTTCCAGGTTTGAAGGGATTTGTTTGCCAGGGATGGGTTGCACTTAGCTAATACTGGGGCCTCGTTGTTTGGTAGGATGGTGAATTACTCTGTTGAACAGCTATGTTTGAACTAAATTTGGGGGGTGATGGGGGCAGGAATTAATTTTGATAAGTATCATGTTTCTAGTGGAGGTGCTTATAGGTGATTTGATCACGAGGATAGTTGCAGGGAAAAGCTGAAGATTGTCTTTACCATTGCTAGAAGTATTCGTAAAAATGCTTGCTGAAGTTACTGTTCTTCTTGAGGATGTGAAGCATGTTTGTTATGACAGAATCTTGCTTTTAAGGGAGGACATAGATAGTGCTGAGGTTTCTTACCTGGGGTATGTTGTGTATCGTCAGGACAGGAGGGATACTCATAATGGGATTGGCGGATCAGGGTTACAGTATGTTAAGGATGATATTGTAAGTGTTGAGAAGTCTCAGTTGCAATGTTCTTTTGTCAATTTTGTCTGGTGCGAATTGTCCACAGACAACTCCAAGAGGCCCAGTGGTGTAATTACTATTGGTGTTGTTTACTGTTCTCCTAACAGCGGTGAAGATACTGATAGCTTGCTGTTTGAATCAATTAGAATGGCTGCTAAAGGTGATGTTGTTAGATTGGGCGACTTTAATTTTCCTGACATTGATTGGATATATGGTTCACCGTTCCAGTGGTAGATTAACATCCTGGATCTTGTCTTGAGTTCTGATCCAAGTAATTTTGTTGATTTGACGGGTCTAGGATAACTAGGAACTAGCGATCATGATATGTACTAGCTTTTGATGTTGTTAGCAAGGTTGTAAATTCTGTTGGCAAGGGAAAGGTCCCTGATTTTTCGAGATCAGATACAGTGGCAATTGAAACTTTACTAAAGGATACAGATTGGATTAATTTGTTAAGAGACTTTAGTGCTTCTCAGTCACGGATCTGTTTAGCTGATAAGTTAAAGGTAATTATGGAAAATCATGTTCCATAGAAGAATCGTCATTGTAAAAGCAGTATGCCTTCCTGGATGAATAAGAAAGTTAGATGTGCAATTAGGCAAAAATGTAGACTGTGGAAGTTGTTTAGTAGGACTAATTCTGAATCTCTTTTGGCCAAATTCCAAATTCATCAGCTTAAGGTAGAATGCTTACAGCCTGGTAGTCTCTGAAGCAAAATTGAATTTCGAAAATAACATTGTCTTAATTTTAAGGATAACCCAAAGGCCTGCTTTTCTTTTGTCAGATCAAAGCAGAAAGTTAAAGATGCGGTTGTTTCTCTTAGGGCACCACAATTATTTGTGTTGGTTTTCTTGAAATTATGGGAGATGTAACAAGCTCACTAAATAGGCAGAAGTCTGTAGAGGTTGTGTTCCTGGATTTTCAGAAGGCCTTTGATAAAGTTCCCCACCAGCATCTTTTACTTAAGTTGAAGAGTATGAGTGTCAATGGGAATTTTAGTCTTGGATAGAGAATTTGCTTGGTATTATCCTTCACTGACTTTTTCATGTTTGCTAATAGTACTTGTACCAGATGTAATTGTCTAAAACTCCAAAAGTTGCAAAGTAGGATTAATATTCGGCATACAGTAATTTTTGGCTACTAGGGTTGTGAATGAGTGGAACAGTTTGCCTGAGAAAGTTGTACTTGCAAGTAGTGTGAATGGGTTTAAGAATGCTTTGGACAAGCACTTCTATCATTGTAATCATGACTGAATTTTTTTTGTCTTCTGTTTTTCTTCTCCTATAGGGTCCTTGATGGGGACTTGAGTGTCCCTCCTGATCCTTTTTTTCTACTAAACTAAAGCCCAGGTACACACACAACTAGGCCTATGCAAAACATAACACAATACATTTTTGAATGAACAACTCTGTTTCTTTCTTTTCAGTAAAACCACGACTTCTTGTGATAAGAACCAAAATTTCCTCCAATCCTACAGTTGATTGAATTTGTTTGAAAACAAATGAATCATAATATCCAACCAAAAGGTACAGGGTTAACAACATTTCATTACAGAGATTCTCATTTTAAAAATAGTCAATGATGCTTTTCCAAATTTCCTGCGAAAAGATTGGCTAATAGTCCCTTACCAATTGTCTGCAGACATTCTTGCATCTGTAGCACTCAATGAACACAAAGTATGCAGCTACTGTAATGTTACTTTCCCCTTTGTAGAGATAGCAAAGGATGTGGTATAGGCTATCATATGTGTGCACTCAAATATCATAATGTTAGGCCTTGTTTGCACATAGAGTACTGTACCTTTCCACAACAAGTGCTCATGGCAAGAACATGCATTTGAATTGTTTCACATAATATTTGAATCATTGTTTTGATCAGAAAATGTTATGAGTTGGGACTATCTATGAATTTTGTGGGAAGCTACTGTAACATCTCTGATACTAAAAAGGAATTTTCATCTCATAGTATGTTTCTTCTCTGCATTGAGAGTTGCTAATTGTAAAATGTGCATTCATACCACAGTAGTTTCTGTTGCAATTTGTTTGACCACATGCTTCAGTAAAAACGTTTGGTGCAAAGTTGGTGCGTAAACTACTGTACTTCGTGCATCTTCAAAAGTTTAATTTTTTTAGTAATCGACATTGCCTAGAAATCCGACGTCTCTATGTTCCGACATTTTCCGACATTGCCTACGTTCCAACGTCTCTATGTTCCGACGTCTCTATGTTCCGACAATACGAAATATTTTTTACTCAAATTATTTTTGACCAACAATTTTTCGGGCCAAATTTTTATATGTCGATTCAAACTGGTATAATTCTAATTAAATTGGTTTATGTCGATTTAAAATGAATATATACCAAATTAATTTGACATATCATCGATTTAAACTGGTATATGTGGATTTAAATCGATGATATGTAGAATTAAACTGGTACCGTATATATGTCGATTTAAATCGGTAGAAGTCAATTTAAGCTGCTAGAAACTGGTATAAGTCGTAAGAAATTGGTACATGTCAATTCCCCACGATTTGAGACTGATGGCCCGCCATAGAGGACTGCGAGCTTTTAGCTCAGTGAGAAAGTTTTGAGTTGGTTGTAGGCTGGCTGCCTAGTAAGGTCCAGTCTCTCTATGTGTCGTAGCCCTACCGTCTGTATTCGTCCATAATGTTAACCATAAAAATAATTGATGTCTTAGAAGATAATTTGGAACTTGTAGATGTTTCTGGAGAACTGAATAAACTTGAGACGAATGATTATAAGAGGCTAATCAAGAATAACAGTTTTTGTCGTTTATTCAGCCGAACTTAGGCTAGGCTCGAGTTACAGCTGAGCTGATGCATACACCACTTAGTTATCAGGCGCGTATCCAGGTTGGGGTTGTTGGGGGCGCACGCCCCCAGGTGAGAAAAAGGAGAAAAAGAAAAGAAAAAGGGTGGGGAAAAGAGGAGGAGGAGAGGAAGGAAGGGAAAAGAAGAAAGAGATTTCGGAAAGAGCGTGCGCCTCACCCTACCCCTTACACCTACAACTCCATTTTGACGTTTCCATGTTTCCTCTCTCACTAATGTATATATGGTCTATCATAACGTGTGTGTGTACGGAAGCCTTAAACAATTGTACATTTGTGCTATGAAACTAACTGTGGCTGGTCTCGAACTCGACCGAGTTGTCGGGGAACATGTCGCATTTCGGTATTAACCAGGATCTATATGGGATCTGCACTAGACATATATGTTCTTCAATGCAACACTGCCATTCAGAGATAAAATGTTATACACTCCGACCTGAATGCTAATTGTTACCCCAAACCTAGTACCGTAACTCGTACAATGAATCTAAAAATAAATTATTAATTGCAATGAAAATGTTAACATGTACAATATTATGCAAAGGATAGAATTTTCAAATACTTTTTTTTTTATAGGGTTTCATTCTTGAACTATACGGTTCCTTCTTGTTCCTTCTTGCCAAATTCGGAGAAGATCAAAGTACAGTTCAGGGGGAAGGTCCAGGGAGGGGGCCCATACGTTCAACTTCTGCCTCACCCTCCCCTTCTGAAATTGTTGCAGAGAGAAGAAAGATGAAAATGGAATTATTCTCCTTCTAAGCATGCTGCTTGTGAAGAGTAAGGAAGGAGTACAAACAATTAACTTTTGGGTCACAAGCAATTTTCTGTCGCAAGCACTATTTAGGTCATAACAAACTTTGGCCCCCATTTTCTTTCTTTTTTCCGTGAAAAAAATTTGGTGGGTCCAAAAAAATTGAGTCCCAAAAAAAAATTTGGTCCAAAAAATGTGGGTCCGAAAAAATTAAGTCCCCCAAAAAATTTGGGTCCAAAAAATAGTCCCCCCCCCTAAAAAATTTGGTCCAAAAAAATGCCGGTCCAAAAAATTTGAGTCCCACAAAAAAATGTGGGTCTGAAAAAAATTGGGTCCAAAAAATAGTTCCCCCCTAAAAAATTTGGTCCAAAAAAATGCCGGTCAAAAAAATTTGAGTCCCACCAATAAATTTGGGTCCAAAAAAAATTGGGTCCAAAAAAATTTACTCCCCCCAAAAAGTGGTCCCAAAAAATTGGGGTCTCAAAACTAGTTTTCTTAGACAACCTTGGTAACATAGAGACATCGGAAAATAGAGATGTCAAAAAAGCGATGTAGCCAGGAATTTGAAAGGGGGGAGCACTTTTTTGCGATTGATATGGGGGAGGGGTCTAAGGGGTGTCCCCCTCCTCTTTGAGATATTTTTGAACAATTGAAGGTCCTTAGATGCGATCTGGTGCAATGTTTTGCCAGTTTCATCATTATCATATGATATCATATTATCAGCAGATTTGGTTTCCTGCTTGAATTCTTTTACATATTCTTTTGCATAATATATCAGAAAGACAAACATACAGTATTGCCCTTTTACAATTTTTCCAGTAGGATGATTCATGTTTATTGTCCAATGTCTGGACTTTAATACATTTGACGAATTTAACTGATGGACAATATAAACTTTCATATTTTATAAGACAGCCAGATGTACAGTGGCCTAAAACAAATTTCGTTATCGCAGTGTATTAGCAGTGTAATAATTATTTATAGGAAGTGCGTATCACGTACAATTGCTAGCTTAGCTTCATAACATGCTATTCGTGCAACAACTTAGGACGAATCATAGAAAGGATGAGAACGAATGTTGTCGACTTCGTTGTGCATACGGTTCGTGACATTCCATCGAGTGCGGTTAGGTAGGCAATATGTATTTTATCACGCAGTGGCCAACTGTAGGCTTGTAATAGGCTATAGGCTAAATTTAGCTAATTGCATCTGCCAAACTAAGGAAGTAGTTGAATCAGTAGGCCTGAATGTTATTACGATTGTAATAGTTAACGGAGCTGACGAGTATTCAAGATAAAAGAGCACTGACAAATTACCATGCTAAAAAACAACAGTTTTTAAACATTTTTTTGACACTGAAAGGGGGGAGCATGCGTTCCCCCTGCTCCCCCCTGGCTACGTCGGAACATAGGGATGTCACCTTAAGTTATTTGTCATGGAGATGGTTGTTTGCAAACACTGCAAAGAGCCCAGCATAAATGTTGGATCAGTTTATAGGATTTGCCCATACATGTACAGTTGAAAGTTCGAACAGGCCTATGTACAATACGTACACTTAGTGAAATGTGTTGAATTTAGCGATAGATAGGCACACTGAAGGTACAGGGGTTTTTGAAGGGTTGGTTGTTGGAATCACTGCAAGGTCAAAGCATGGAGCTACTACAGAGTTGTCGAGTAGGGAAGTACAAGGGGGGATGAAAGGGGCTGGTGGTAAAAATTGGTTGAAAGGGCAGGGCAGGGGAATAGACGGGTGGGGCGGGCCGCCCATGTAAACTGCGAAGCTAAGGCACTGAGCCATCTGCCCTACATATTGTGTAGAGCACTCACAAAGTAAATAAGGCAGTGATATGATCTCATCTTTACAACTACACAACTACGAATAAAAGTAGGTCATACAATAAATGCAATTGGTGTTGGATTGGGAGGCAAACTTTTTTACAGGATGCAAACTTTTTGGGGCTTGGGTCCCTGGGGTGCAAACTTTTTTCTCTAGTAACATGACTGTTATCAGTTTTCACCCTCTGCTTGAAGGGGTCAACAGGTTATCTCCAATGGACTCAGGATTGGCTATTTTCTCTATGATATTTCTCCAAGTTGTAAAAATATGATAAAATGTATAAACAATGTCATGTATAGCTCTCATGTATTATATAGCAATAATTAAGGGATGGTTTCAAGGTTGCAGAGCTGACCTTATTAATACATGTACGTGTCTAGATTTCACATGGGAAGACTGTTCTTTGTGGATATTGAAACATTTTGGAATTTATAACATTATACTGTAGAGTCATTACCAGTGAATGATATGGTCAATTCCGTGGTGACTCGCGTGACATTTTTACTAAAATTCCTCTCTATTTGATATCATTAAACAAATAAAGAAATTACCTGGGATAAAAGCATTCATGTAGTCAGTGAAGGTACGCCTTAATGCTTACAACAGTAGAGAAAAAATATTTATACCTCAAGTATGGGGGGTGAAATTGGCGAAAAACTAAACGTGACTCGCGTGACAGTTACTATTAGCAAAAATTAGAATGCACACACAAATGTTCGATTTCTTATGTCTTATTAAGATGTTTCCAATAACTTTTTATAATCATACCGAAGTTGAAAAACACCTCTACCTCAATTGCTATGCAACTTGAAAAAATGTTGTAACGCATGAAAATAACGATGAAGATGTATTGTGACTCGCGTGACAAGAAAACGTGACTCGCGTGAGTTCACTTTTCGGATAGTTCTAGACCAAATGCAGTAGTGAATCAAAGGTTTAGATCTTGCATAGTGAAATATAACATTCATTGGTCTAGAAAGTGTCCAAAAGGTACTTCCCTTGGGAATGTCCAGATGATATTAATGTCCCCGAGTTACCCTCATGACTGCAGAGAGTAGGTAGTATACTGTACGGGTAGTACAGTTGTTCAGGCAATATATCTTGTCAATTAATATTTATAACAATATTTAGTCTGTTGAAGTCACTCATTTGAAAGTTATAGAAGAAACATCTATCAGAATGTGATTCAAATTACCATTCTCATTTGTCATATTTGAATAAACCAAAATTGTAATATTTGAGAAGATACATTCGCTCATAGGATTTTGGGAATGATTGAGCAGTTAAAACCTTAAGGTTGTCAAGTCATAGCACATGGCATTGCCAGATACTAATATAGATTATGTTTTTGTATATTACTAAAAAATCAATGACACGTGCTAACTTTCCAAATGGGGTGATAAAATAGGCATTATATTGCGAATAAATATTCATGAATTTAAAGTCTGATATTTCAAATGAAATTATTATAATTAGTTTAATAATGTGTGCCCATATTATTCAAGTTGCCTAATTAAAGGGGAATGCATATATGATATCTTTAATCAGTGATTCATTCATCAAACTATAACATCCCTGTAATTTTCACACAG
>JAIPMN010185897.1:0-12078 GCA_020650975.1 Apostichopus californicus
GGGAAACATTTCTTTTAGAAGTAAATTAACATCACCATTGTACACTTTTGTCGCACCAAATTGCATCTGAGGGCATTCAGCAATAGAAAATTTTCCAAAGGGGAGGGGGCACCCCCTCCCCCATATCACTCTAATGCCACTTTGGCCCCTCCCAAACAAAGGTCCTGGATCCGCCAGTGGGTGTCTTCGGTGTATGAGGGGTTTAACTCAGTAATTAGAAAAAATAAAAGGTTTAAGTTAAAAATTATGTTTTTGTTCTATTTTTATTTGTTTGTTTTTGTTTCGTTTGTTTGTTGTTTTCTAACATGCAGTTTCTTTTAAGAAGGCCTATTTGCTATAAATTACATTACAATCATGAGATTCAAAGCTTTTAAGTTAAATTGGATTTTGAAAAAGGGTAAATCTGCAAAGTGGGTGTGTCGAATAGGCTACTAAGACATTTGCGTGAATTTTGACCCCACAAGCAGAGGTCATATAATAAGGTAGTCATTGACTTTTCTTAATCTTTTATCAAGGCCTACAAGATGACCCTTGTGACGTCATGCATATCCTTCGACCGTAATGGAGCACAACCCAAAGACACTGACTACAGTTCATTCATATACCATATGGCCATAGGTCAGATGAAGAGGTCACCATTGACAAATTTAAAATTTCTGTCCGAAGCCAACATGCTGACACTGTTACTGTTGCCATTTCAGATTGTTTGAAATGTGACCTTTCTTTCACCTTTGACCTCTTAACCATATGTCAGACGAAAAGGTCATTGGCGACAATTTTGAATGTCTGCCAAAGTACGTGAACATGATGACTTTGTTACTTTTTTAAATTTGGGGTTGTTTGTGATTTGACCTTTCTTTGACCCTTGACCCCTCAACCGTAAGTCAGACAAAGAGGTCGCTGTGGACTATTTTGGATGTCTACGAAAAGTGAATATGAAGACTTTCTTACTTTTTTTCCATTTGGGGTTCGTGATTTGACATTTCTTTGACCTTTGACCCCTTAACTGTAAGTTAGACAAAGAGGTCAATGTCAATTGAGGTTATTTGTGATTTGACCTTTCACCCCTTAACCATAGGTTGGACGAAGAGGTCACTGCGGACAATTTTGGATGTCTGCCAAAGGTGAACATGTTGACACTGTTACTTTTGCCATTTGAGGTTGTTTGTGATTTGATCTTTCTTTGACTTTTGACCCATAACCATAGGTTGGACGAAGAGGTCACCGTGGACCAGGACCCAAACAATTTTTTTGGTGACGAGGGCTCTTTTCAGCACAAGCAGTGTTGCGAGGGCTGTTTCTCCTGTATAAATTGTAAATACAAATTTAGTAAATTTAACAACATTTTATCGGTAAAATTTAGTGTTTGCACGGGTTACCCGCCCGACGCGATACTACCCGGTTCCTAATTTATTACCCGAATCCTACGCAGTGTGATTTTTTAAATGTTTGTGTTTTTGGCAAACCGACGGTTAGGCAGATTTCCCATTGACTTAGTGTGGTGTTAGGCTAACATGTGGTCCAAAATAACAGCAATAACGAAAATATTCCATGGATATCTTATAACTGCGTCACAATTTCAGCTACTAAACAGATATGGCTAGGCTAGATTACCCATTGACTTAGTGTGGTGTTAGGCAACCATGTGGTCGAACGTAACAGCAACAATGAAAGTATTCCATGGATATCTTATAACTGCGTCACAATTTCAGCGAATAAACAGATGGTTAGGCTTAGCTAGATTTCCCATTGACTGAGTGTGGTGTTAGGCTACCATGTGCAAGATATTATTTATTCATTGGTTTATTTCATAGAAGGAAAGGCTGACAAGGAATTTTACGAGATGTTTATGGTTTATACGGGATAACTAAACAATAATAATCGCTAGTGGCTTTTTACTAATCGTTTATTCCAAATGCGATCAAATTGCGCGAATCGCGCAATCTCGCGGCTAATGCGAACCCTGGGCCTGCATAATAGATAGTAGTAGTAACAACTGTTTAAGAGCTAAATTGAAGAGCTAAATATTTATATGGTCTGATCCAATAGACGTGGAGAGCAAGCATAAGCAGCGGCGGCAGTGCGATGTTAGTAGTAATGTTAATTATATGAAGTTAATGAAAGAAACAAAAGCAAATAGAAATTATTGAGTAAGGTATTATACCTTATCTTACACCTACGTATTTGAACATGAAAACATTGTCAGTACAGAATATAATTCATTTATTATAGCATCCAATATGTAATGTCTTGAAAATCGTGATACACGAGGTAAAACAAATTTTTTCCGGGTACCCGGATACCTAGCTGGGAGAAAAAAAATACAAGTACACGGGTGTGCGAAAATGATCACGCGACGAACCGATATATTTTTAGCTAGCTAGATGGTGTCTGAGCGAACGTAGAAACCAAGCTGTTATATCATAACAAAAGGATTGGCAGTCAGAGTTTTTTCAGTGATTTATTTCACAGTATTGTATCTTTCTAAATGTGCGGCGCCCGTTGACTGTACAGTACATGAGCAGTACATGTGGAGGGCGATTTTAGCGGTATTTGCATTTTTTTTCGCCCTCGTGATTTCTTTTCTGGGCCGATTTTTCAACTTTATAGGGCGAATCAGCCTTCGCCCCGTCTATTTTGAGCCCTGCAGTGGACATTGTTTTATGTTTGTCCAAGGCCAACACATTGACACTGTTACTTTTATCATTTGACCTTGTTTTTGACTCTTGTGACCCCAAATGACCTTTGATCAATTTCCAAAAATAAGTTTTGTAGAGGGCTTGAAGCTTTATCATATTCATAAGACATATGATCAGGCTACATAATCTGTAGGAGGAGTAGCGTTTTTTGTAAATTTTACATATTGACCTTTCACCCCTTAACCGTATGTCGGATGAAAAGGTCAAGGTTGACTTTTCTTTATCTTTGGTCATGATCTAATTTTTTTGCAGTTAACCATTTTGACCCTAGTGACCCCTGTGTGACCTTTGACCCCAAACTGGTCATGGCCTGAGGTACCCTTACGGTCAATGATTCTTGTGACTAAGTTTGGTGAACCACGGTAAAGGCATGTACGAGCTATAGCGATTCCTGTGACAGAAAGAAGAAGAAGAAACAGTAAGATACATGGCTGGGCAACAACAACAACAACCTACAAACCAGCATATCGTAGGAAGGATCAACGAAGGATCTTCGACTGATGGACTCTCTACACAAGCGCCCCCGAACAAACCGGAGAAGGCCGTAAACGCCTAAGGGATATTGTACAAGAAGAAGAAGAAGACTGAACACGATACCAGTGAAGACAATTTCAGTAATTATGATGTAAGTGAATTTGATAATATTGATAAAGTTAGTGAAAAATATGTTACAAAATTCAAAGCGACATCAAACGATTACTGTATTACGTTTAATTTAATAGAGAATGCCAAAGTCGATATTAATAATTTTCCCCCCAAATTTGAAGATATTTGATAATTTATTACATAATGAATTAGGTTCTAATATATCACCTCACGGTATGGTTCGCATTGTTATTACGTCAGAACAATTAGATAGACCTATTGCTTTACCGTTTATAAGACGTCGTGACGTGACAGTGGAGAAAATTATTGCTGAAATTCACAAGGTTTTACAGTTCAATCGGGAATTATATCTTGACAGTGAACTTAGGCTGAATTTGATCCATTTGAAAATGCCTTCAGTGGGGGTAGGTCTAGCCGGTATAAAGTTACCGGTAGACAATCAATTGATGATTTTTTTCGTGGTAAGCAATGCATCATTTCCATTCCACGGGATAACGATCAACTTTGTTGCGCTCGAGCTCTAGTGACATCCCTTGCTATTAAAGACAAAAATCACCCTAAGTTGAGCCAAATTAAAAAGGGTAGAAAGATACAGCTCGAATTAGCGAAACAATTACATGATAATGCAAACTTTTCAAAATTATTTTGGTCGCCGTTATGAAATAATTGTTTTAAGCGGTTTACAGTCCCCCCAAGTCATTTTGAAAGGCTCAGATTTAGCGATAGGGAAACAAATTTTTCTCCACTTGCACGACGGCCACTATCATTTATTACTTCAACCAAACGCTTTTTACGGTATTGTCATTATCACAACACATTGTATCATGATCGCTTCAGACACGTATGTGAGAGCACGTGCAACGTTTGTTTTGCAGGAAATTGCAAGACCGAAGTAAATAATCAATGGATTCATTGTAAGAAGTGTAACCGTGAATTTAAAAATGAAAACTGTTTTAGAAATCATATCAACGAAAAAAGCAATGACTGTTTGTGAACGGTTTCGACAATGTAAACACTGCGATCGGTTCGTGAGGTTAAGGAAAACCAGGGACGGGGGTTATAGCAAGCATAATTGTAATGAGTATTATTGTAAGATTTGTCATTTGTAACAGATGATCATAAGTGTTCTATTCAAGTGTATAAGGATAAACAAAAGCATTTGGAAAAAGAAGGGGGAGAGGGTCAGGAGAGGGGGGAAGTGTGTGTACAGCAGGATTCAAGTCATAAAGAAGGCATTGAACAAAAATCTGCTCCTCGCGCGTACGTTTTTTATGATTTCGAGGCCACCCAAGAAAGCGGAACACATGTGCCAAACTTATGTGTTGCCCAGGTGGTTTGTGAGGGGTGTATCTCTGAAACATTTGACACTGTAATTTTTGTGGGGATAAACAAGTCATATTTTCGGGGGCTAACACTCAAAGCAAATTCGGGGAATGGTTTATTCAAAAAGAAAATACCACTTTAATAGCGCATAATTTCAAAGGGTTTGAGACGGGTATTTTATTTTGGATTTTCTTTTCAAATTAGGGTTGACGCCGAACATCATTACCACGGGCGGGAAAATTATGCAAATTGAACTGTCGAGTCAAAAGATTCGGTTTATCGATTCCCTTAATTTGATGCCTATGCCTTTAGCTGCTTCTCCCCAAAACGTTTGGGATCGATGAGTTGAGGAAAGGCTATTTTCCACATTTATTTAATACCGAGGCAAATCAAAACTATGTGGGCCCTTTGCCCGATGCCTCCTTGTACACTCCAAATGCTATGTCAGTTAAAAAGAGAAAGGAGTTTATGAGTTGGTACGAAAGTGAACTTCAGAAGAATGTCCCGTTTGACTTTCAAAAGGAAATAGTGTGGTACTGTATCAGTGATGTTGATATTTTGAGACGTTGTTTATTTTTTCGTGAATTCTTCATGGAAATTACCAAAAAAGACTTGCGAGGCGTTCACCCTTTCAAACATTGCATGACGATAGCCTCCGCATGTAATTTAGTGTTTAGACGTCATTTTTTGAAGCCTAATACAATTGCCGTCTTCCATCATCAAAAACAAAAGCAAAATTCTTATGTATCGCTTCAGTGGTTACGGCACGAAAGTGTTGGGAGGAACATATACATATAACTTGCTCAGAATGAAGGGCAAAGGAAAATGGGACCGTACTGGGTAGATGGGTTTGCTACGGAGGGTAATGTTATTTTTTTATTTCAAGAGTGTTGGTGGCACGGATGTCCGATATGCTATGACGAGAACACAATACATCCGTATCATCAAATTACAATGGGGGAGCTCTACAATCGGACTGTAAAGAGAAAGCAATTCTTTCGTGATGTTTATGCGGGTCATGTCTACATAGAAATGTGGGGGCACCAGTGGAATCAATTAAAACTACAGCTGTCCCTCGATATGAAAATGTGCATTGGACAGGTACCAAGAAACCTCGAGCCATTGAATCCTCGAGAAGCATTTTTCGGGGGAAGAACCAATGGAGTCAAATTACTTCATGAAGTTCAAGGGGGTGAACAAATTAAATATGTCGATTTTTGTTCTCTGTATCCGTATGTTAACAAGTGTTGCTCACATCCTATGTATCACCCAAAAGTGGTAACTGATGATTTATCACATGCTATGTCTCAGTACTATGGATTAGTGCGGGTGTAAGATACTGCCCCCCAGAACTCCCAGTCAAAATACATAACAAACTTGTGTTTCCCCTTTGTTTGAGTTGTGTTTCAAGTCAATGTCAAACCCCTTGTACACATTCTGATTCAGAAAGAGCACTCACTGGTACATGGGTAACGCTTGAAGTTCAGAAAGCGGTTGCAAAAGGCTACAAAATTTTGAACGTTGAAGTTGTATGGCATTTCGAAAACAGGGCGCAATATGACAAAGAAAAGAAAACGGGGGGTTTATTCACTGAGTACATCAACACGTTTTTGAAAGTAAAACAGGAAGCTTCGGGTGGCCTTCTTGGTGCATCACTGCAGACGATCGAGACAAGTACATTGCAGACTATGCAGCAAACGAGGGCATTGAATTAGATGGAAACAAGATTAAATATAATCCTGGGCTCAGAGCACTAGCTAAACTAATGTTGAACAGCTTTTGGGGAAAATTCGGTCAGCGGTCAGATTTGGAAAAAACCGAAGTCGTGACCAACGTGTCTCGACTATACGAATTACTACAAGACTCTGACAAAACTGACGTAAGAAACATACGTTTAATTAAGGAGGAAATTTTACAAGTTTGCTACAAAGAGTAACAGGAATTTGCTCCACCCAATGCCCGTGTGAATGTCGTTATTGCGGCTTTCACAACTTGTGATGCTAGACTGCGTTTGTAAGATGTACTCGATCGTTTGCAGGAAAGGGTTTTATACTTCGACACAGATAGTATAATCTATGTTACGAAGCCAGGGGAATGGGAACCACCCACCGGGGATTACCTCGGGGACTTGACCAATGAAATCGATCCAAAGGACGGACAGTTCATTGCTTCCTTATGCAAAGTTCGCGGAATTACTTTAAATTATGAAAACTCTCAAAAAGTGAATGACAATACTTTGTATGAAATGCTACAATCAGTGAATGAGAAAAAAACAACCTCCCGTCGTAACGGTCACTGATACACATAAAATCACCCGGGATGTCAAAAGGAGGAAGATCGTCAATAAGACGATGAAAAAAGATTACAGAGTCGTTTACGACAAAAGAATCATTTTAGATGAATTCAGAACCGTACCTTATGGATTTCATTTCTAAGACGTAATGTCATCAATGGGGGGAGGGGGGTTATATGGGACGGTGGGAAAATTGAGGGTATGAGTAAAAGTCGTAAGATGTAAATAAGAGAGAATATTAGATGTACATATATATTTGGATAATTTATTATTTAACGAAATTGTTTGTAAAATGAATTTCAATGTTCCGTGTTTTTTTTCACTTTCTTTTGCGTTATGTCTTCTTTATTTATGTTCCTCTTTTGTTTTTAAAAGCTAAGATGATATATGATGAACTAATTAATGATGAAGGAAGTAATGACGGATTATAAAAAGTAAACCAAAAATATTAATAAATAAAAAAAGAATCATTACAGGGCTTCCCATTTTAACCATTTATGACTTTAGACATAGATCTAGCTGGAGATGTTCTTCTAGGAGAATTTCTTTTCTCGGGAGGAGTGGGTAATAATCGGGCGGGTGGGTCCTTCAATTGGTGCATATATTGTCGCCTTGT
Source organism: Apostichopus californicus (assembly GCA_020650975.1). Taxonomy (NCBI): domain Eukaryota; kingdom Metazoa; phylum Echinodermata; class Holothuroidea; order Aspidochirotida; family Stichopodidae; genus Apostichopus; species Apostichopus californicus. The sequence continues at coordinate 7,538 of JAIPMN010185897.1, forward strand.
TACATTTCCGACATAAGCTTCGGGAAAATTTATTGTCATTAAACCTCTCATAAACTGTTGCCACCCAATAGGATTAAAATCTTTACGCGATTGTAACAAATCGAGGATTAAGTCGGTGATGTTAGAGCCGACTACTGGATTGCCCTCATAGATTAACTCCCCTTTTAAATTCCAATCGATAGTAGGTTCATGATCTGATAAACGCTGATGATGAATACGGTCTAACAAAAGTTTAGCCTTGTTTTTAATAGATTTTTTAAAATGTTTCATTAATTGAGAATTTGGTTCCTCCTTGGAAGATTGATCCTTCTTAATAGGGGTAGTAGTTCTGACTCTGAGACTGATCCATCGTCGTCGTCGTATCGCTCATAACACGCAGCGCGATAGGTTCCCCGGTTTTTTTTGTGCGTCCAAATAGCGTTGTAGAATATGATGGTACAAGTCCACTTTTTCGTACAGGGTCAGGTCCTTCCTATCTAGAGTGTTTTTCATGGCTTCATCCAATTGGTGGAGTCTGGATGGCGTTTTATCCTGATTGGTTGCGTTAACCACTCGAGCCACATCCTGAGGCATCAGAACCATCTTCTTGGTATATTGCATGATATTTTATCGTTGCGTCACAGCACCTAGTAACATGCCTCCCAAAGATTGAATGATAGGTTTTAATATCAAACTCAAAAAGCCTACCCTCTATTAATATATCCTTGCACTTTTTATTGGATAGACGTTTGTTGGAAAGTTTCCTGAGATGTTTCTTGTACCGCGATAATTTGGACTTCTGCACGCGAGATAATGGTACATTTCCTTTTACAACATTGGCGGCGCATTCACATAAACTTTTGATTAACTGTGGGTCCCCGTGTTGTAGGAAAGCCTTTCGCTGTTTGGGGGAACATTTTGATAAAATATAAATTTCCCGGGCATGGTTTCTCAAGCGGCGTGATGATTGTGCCATGTCTGCGTTTCAGATAAAAAATGAAGGCCTTAGATCTGTGTGTCTATGTTTTATCAGTTTGTGTTTATTTCCTTCGATCATTTGGGTACGTATGCATACTGCGTGGAAAAATGTTTGTACGAAGACGAAAACCCTCGGGCGTGTAAGGCTTTAAATCGATGAAGAGGTATCCGTATGGATTCTTGGTAGCATCTGCAAACGCTTCTTGCATAAATTTGACTTGACCTGGATACATCTGTTTGCCCAAATTTGAGACTTGGGTTTTTTTTTCTCGGGATTTTAAATAACACGATATAATGTGCATTCAGTGTGATATTACGCGTTTCTTTTGCCCCGTAAAAGAAATTTTGTAAAATATAGATCACGGAAATATTTGTGTGATGTGATCCTTTGGAGAACAAATCAGTTATGCGTTTATCGTTCCAATGTGACGTCATAATATCGTCTAAAACCATAAAAGTTTTGTAAGTTGGGTCAAGATATGTCTCCAAATCCGACGGGAGACCTTCAACAAAACGGATGTTAGAGAGGAAAGCAGACAGCTCCATAAAAGCTGGCTGGTATTCCCCATAGCAATACACAATCCTCTCAGGCGTTCCTTCAATGACATCTTGCGTCAAAATTTTATTTACAAACTGCGTTTTACCACCACCAGTAGGCCCTGCAAAGAGGGACGTAAAGGGATGTTGTAATTTCGTCGAATGCATTTAGAGAAATGAACCCGTTTCAAAATGTTACCCAAAATATATAGAGAAAAAATGTCTCGACTACGAAAACGGTGCACAGTCGTCTCATGAGCGTTATCGTCATTAGCCTACGCATAATTGAATCTTGATTACCACGCACACTCCTTTTTAAAACTGATTCTGGCAATTTATTAACAATAATCCGTCGCAATCATTTCTAAAGATTTCTTTACTTCCGCTTCGTCATCATTATTATCATCTTACATAAGAGCTTAAGCTCCTCATTAAGATGCCTTTTCAACCATTGACACACCCCCCGCTGTTGATGCCAATCATGTCAGAACTTGTTGCCAACGTGTCATGTTTCTATCTGAAAACTTTGGAAAAGGAGGGCGCACTTAAGGAGGGCGGGACCGATGTCTGGGCGGTATATCCTGGGCCGGAAGAAGGCAATGGCAAACCACTTCTGTATTCTGCCAAGGAAATGACCATGACAGACATTACGAGAACAGATATAGTGCCGGACGGTGGGACCCGCGGGCCTGAAAGCACTAAACCTACTACCGGGGAAGAGCAACATCCTGTCACCAGAGCTGGTAGAAATGACGTGGCTGCATTAAATCTCACGGGAAGTGCAGAGACCGAGACCACCAGGACCATCAGTGGCAGGATGAACTTCAGTAAGGAACATAAAATAGGAACATGGAATGTCAGAACTATGAACAGGGGGTAAACTGGATATAGTTTTCAAAGAGATAGAGAGAACAGCAGTTGAGATCTTGGGTATAAGTGAGCTCAAATGGATTGGCATGGGCCACTTCCAGTCAAATGGATGCAAGGTGTTCTTATCTGGACATGAGCGCATCAAAAGAAATGGTGTTGCACTGATCTGTAACAAGACTACAGCGGCGAGGATGATTTCAATAAGGCTGGATGGTCACCCTGTGAAGACAACAATTATCCAAGTGTATGCTCCAACCTCAGCAGCAAGCGATGAAGACACACAAAACTTCTATGGCAGACTACAAGACCTAGTTGACAGTGTTCCAAGAGGTGATGCATTGGTTATCATGGGAGACTGGAATGCCAAGGTTGGAGAAGAAGCAGTTGCTGGCATCAGTGGGAGACATGGCCTGGGTGAGAGGAACGAGGCAGGTGAACGCATGTTAGATTTCTGCGAGGCAAACCGGCTGGTTATTTCAAACACCTGGTTTCAACAACCCAAACGCAGATTATACATATGGACCTCCCCAGATGGACAATACCGTAACCAAATTGACTATATTCTTGTTCGTAAACGGTGGCAAAGCGCAGTTAAATCAGCAAATACACTGCCAGGTGCTGACTGTGGCACAGACCATGAACAGAGAATTTAGTTCAGTTCTCGTGGAGTGCGGACGTGTTTTCGGCTGCTCCACTTTTTGTTGACCACACCTTTTTGTGTTTTTACGATGGCCTTTCATTAGTTTGCAGTTTGTGTTAGTGTAGTTTGTGTGTTTTGGGCTAAGGTTGTCCCCGGACAAGTTTTTTCAGTTTTGCGTTCTGCTGGTTTAAAAGTCCCTGGAGAGGTTGACGCGCTTCAGCGTAAACCTCTTCGGGGTATGAATTGTTTTGATGTTCGTTTTACCTCGGAGGCTGCCCGCGTCCGAGGCGTCCATGTGTTGGAGGCAGTCGAGGGACTGAAGGTCACACCGTATGACAGTTCGGTGTGGGTGACAGTCCTCCATCTCCCTCTGGACATGTCTCAACAGATTGTTGTGCGGACACTGGGGCGTTTTGGGAAAGTAACCGGCTACGAGGAGCCGGAATTCCTTGAATGTAAGGGTGTAAAGACCGGGACCAGACGAGTTAGATTACAACTCAAGTCCGATATCCCCTCTACCTTGTGGGCTAATGGGCACAGGGCCCACATTGCATACCCGGGCCAGCCTCGCACTTATTGGAGGTGTGGGCTGGAAGGGCATGAGGCCGGGTTGTGCCCGAACAAGCGGTGTGGCCGCTGTTTACAGGTTGGGCATACCCTGGCCGAGTGTAAAGGGGATATCGTATGTAATTCGTGTGGGAAAACGGGCCATCTCGCTCGTTTATGCCCAGACCGCTCATACGCCGCGAGAGTGGCTACGGGCGTGGTTGAAGCGGTTCCCGTCCCGGCCTTTCACACCGTATCACCTGATGCTCCTCTCATCGCCCCAGTGTCCGACACTAGCGCCCGGTGGAGGTTTTCAACTCCCCTTCGTGTTCCACCTCGTCCCTGGAGGAAGTTGCCGCTCCGGCCGAGACTGCCAGTCTGCCCACTGAGGCGGAGCAGGACAAAACGGCGGAGATGGTATTAGCGGAGTGGCATGCCGAGCAGGATGCCGCTTGTACTGATTCACCGGTAGCTACGCCCGCTATCGGTGACACTAGTCGGGCCTCGAGTCAACCGGCCCAAGAGACATTAAGTGGCCCAGATTCGGACTCGCCAATGGAGGACTGCAATTCCGCCTTAGTAGTTGTGGCTAAGGAGTCCTCCGATTGGTTTGATGAGACAAAACACGCCACTGATCTAATTGACTCGAGCGGCCCTTCCACCCGCTAGTGGACCTCCTGTTCCTTGTGACGAGGAGCTAAGAGGTCTGCTAGGTCGTAGGAAAAGGGGAAACACCGCTAAGGGCCTAAAAAGAGCCGTATTGGGAAAACATCGCAGGTTATGACACCAGACCCCTTATCTCTCGTCACCCTTAATGTGAATGGGATGAGGGGTACCACAAAAAGGCGACGGATTTTACAGTTCTGCAAGTTGCTCCAAGTAGATGTGGTCCTTTTGCAAGAGACCCACATATCTTGTGAGAGTGATGTTCATCTTTGGTCCTTGGAGTGGGGAGGAGGCCTTTATGCCTCCTTTGGATCAGGGGCATCTT
>JAIPMN010185908.1:0-14855 GCA_020650975.1 Apostichopus californicus
ATAAAATGAACACTTAGGGCGACAGTGGCAATTAAATGTTATTGTTTCACACTGGACCATTGTAAAGACTCCAGTTTGAGTGCTTTTAATAATACTCCTTTTGCAAAATACAAATACCAAGGATTTTTATTAAATAATCAATTAATTGTACACAAACACACTTAGGGCGACAAATAGATGTCGCCCTAAGTGAATCTAAGTGAATTTAACTGTGAAACAGCACTTTGGGCGACATTGCATCAAATAACACTTAGGACGACATTGGCAATTTAATGTTATTTCATCACACTGGATGATTGTTAGGATTCCAGTATGGGTACTATTTATAGTAATCCCTTTGAATTATATATATATATATATATATAGCAAGGAATTAAATTAATGAATGAATTAACTACACATATACATGTAATACAATGCTATTTTGTCTCACTGGACCACTGTTAGGACTCCAGTGTGGGTACTATTTATAGAAATCCCTTTGCAAAACAATATAGCAAGTAATTTAACTAATTAATTAATTAATAACACATATTCATGTTGGCGTATGTGAATTTAACTCTTTTCACAACACTTGGGCAACGTATCATAAAAACAGCACTTAGGGCGACATTGGCAATTTAATGTTATTCCATCACACTGGACCACTGTTAGGACTTCAGTATTGGTACTATTGAAAGTAATCCCTTTGTTAAATAAATATAGAAAATAATTTAACTAATTAATTATTTAATTGCACATATACAAGTTGTCCTATGTGAATTTATCTCTTTTCACAACACTTAGGGCGACATAGCATAAAAACAACACTTAGAGCGACATTGGCAATTTAATGTTATTCCATCACACTGGACCACTGTTAGGACTCCAGTATGGGTACTATTGAAAGTAATCCCTTTGTAAAATAAATATAGCAAATAATTTAATTAACTAAGTAATTAATTACACATATACAAGTTGTTCCATGTGAATTTATCTCTTTTCACAACACTTAAGGCGACATAGCATAAAAACAACACTTAGGGCTACATAGCATAAAAACAACACTTAGGGCGACTGTGGCAATTTAATGTTATGCCATCACACTGGACCACATGACTGGGGCACATACTTAAAAACCACTGCAGTGGTAGTCCAAGATGTCTGCTTTGTTAATCATAAAAATCTCTTCTCATACCTTCTTAAAAGTAACAGTGAGGACATTACTAATGTGACCATTTGGTGTAAGTATACTGATAATAAAAAGGTTTTAAGAGGTTCAATCCAAATCATAATAACAAATGAGGAAAAAACATGTCTTAATGTTGATGTGACAAGGACTTACAGTACCAAAATGATGGCAAGTTCTTCTCAATGTCAAAAAATATTTAAAAATTTCTTGAATATGCAAACTCCTGTCATACCCATTAAACAATATTCAAAGAACACAATTGTTAGAGGAGATACTAGTTAGGCTTTTTGAAAATAAAAACTTGAGCACATGCTTGAGTATAAAGTGCAAGAATGCCTTCACTCAAGATGTTTTCACTGAAAAAGATGATAAAAAGAGGGAGCACCAACCTAAAAATTACTGGGTTAATAGATACATCCATTATCTATTACCATTGTTAAAACATTTTTTTCATGCACAATGAGGGAGGAAGTTGCAAAGGTCCCTTTGTAAGAAAGGTAAACTGTGACCTTTGGATGTATGCCCAAAGAAATTTCAATGATAACATTTTTTGGAAATTCATGTCGAAAATATTTCCAGTTATGTTCTTTATAAAGTTGTATAAACTGGTCTTCTTAACCCACCCCTCCCCCATCCAGAAGGTTTTTTTTGGGGGGGGGGTGAAAGTAGATCACTTTTGCATATTTTAGTGGAGCTATGTTATGTTTCTCAAAGAATTGCATAAAAAGTTCATGGTTTGGTCCCTACATTTACTCAAATGTCCAATGAATTCCAAAGCGATGTTCCCCGAAGGATTTATTTTTTGGTCCAGTCACAGAAAAATATAATATAAAATTTTGGGAGGTCCCCAGAGTTGACCTTCAATGATGTTCTCAGAGTTAAAAAAATAACATTTTATTTTAATACTTGTGACCCTATCAGATCACTAATAACAGTTTCACAGTACCTAATGTACGTGGCTAATGCAAATACATGTTTAGATATTCTAACACCTGACGTCACACAGTCACATTCTGGAGGCAATGGTGTCAAGGGAGCATCACTAGGTTTGTTGTTTAGCGCCTCGTGCTTCCCATGGTGACTTTTCTTAAAAAGTATCTAACACCTTCCTGTTCTAACTGTACAGTACAGTATTTAAAGTTGAAAGGTAGTTACTGTACCGAATAGGAAAATCGGGTTCGATTTGTACAAAGCACAGCACCACCAGACGTCATGCTTACACAAGCCATTATACAAAGACGAAGATTTTTGCCAAGTTTTCACTCTCCTGTTGTTCGTTGACATCAGAAGCTATCAATGATGTTGCCAGGAAGATAAGCAGTACGAAATTTTACGAGGTAAAGTTCTTTCAAGGCTGGACATTGCCACAATTTGATAATATAGGTTCTTCTGTTTAAAGAGTGGTGTCACAGAGTGTAGGCTGCTGGCATCTTGGAATATCGTGTATATTGTCGAAGGGCGTGTAGATAGGGGATGGGGAGGTTGTGAGTGGGCTATTAAACTGATAAGAGCTCGTCTCGGTCAAGAAAATGGTAAAAACCGGGAAATAGTAGGCGCACATAGTTTTTTTACTTTGTGAGTAACAGTAGAATAATGACCAGTTTGTTCAAATAGGCCAAATTCATGTGCCAGGTTACATGCTTAATTATAAAGGTGTGTATCTCAGGCACAAAACATGGTAGGAGTCTCACACAAAATCACCTGAATATGCTTTTATACAATAATAGTACAGTTATATTGTACATGGCAAAGCCTGGAAGTTTCAAGTAACATGCTGAAACCCTAATATCTTAAAAGAAAATATAAATGAGTTTTCAAATGTGCCAATTTATTGATTTATGGAATAGGTTGGGGGAGGGGAGGGGGAGGTTACAGGTCCAGGTTTGTGACATTCAAGACTATCAAGTATTTTCCTCTTTCACACAGACCATAAAGTATACACAATCTGAAAACAACACTTACAGGGTAAAAAACTTTATCAAACTAGGCTATTGTAAGAATGCAGTCAGAAACCGTTTGAAATGTTCTCTTAGCAACTTACAAAAGCCAAAAAATTTATTTAAATAATTACAAATATTCAATTTATGGTGACATATAGTTTTGCACTAAGTGTTGAATAATACAGCACTAGGGGAAAGAATTATGCAGGAAATGACAAATATTCTATCCTGCATACTACAGTGTATTGAAAGAAGTGATGGGCATGGAATATTTGAGGAGCTTTAGGTTAATCCATGATACTAGTACTGCAGAGGAATAATCAATGATACATGTTGTACCAAGGAAGGGGTAGAGGCAGGCATTACCTTTATTTTAAAAAATTATGTATATTAGGTTTTAGTTTATTAATATGTATCACAAGTTTAATTTCACTGATATCTATCTGGTGAAACCGATCCTGAATAATCAATGTGATAACAAGCAGTAATACAGGAAGCACCTTTAACGAAAGTAGGTTACCATTGAACTGACATGCATTTCTCTCCCACCCCCGATCCCCACCCCCACCCACTCATCTCCACCCAAACTACTTTTCCAACCTTTTCTCCCAAAATGTTATATCAATAAATGTATACATGCAAGATATTCTAAAAGATTATAAAAAAAGAAGAAGTTTTGTGCAGCTTCAACACTTTTGGAAATATATTTTAAAATTCATAACAAAGTGAATACAATATTTGAATGTTTGTAAGCCAATATATCAATATTTATGGTATTACATAATAATACAAGTCCAAAACCAACATATAACTTTCATTACAAAGGAATGACCTTTAGTACAATACAACATTTGTGTAATCAGCTAGGGCTCTTATATGGAAGCTGGTCACTTTGCCTAACAACCATTTCGCCCAACTGCCATTTCGCCCAACCTTACCATTTCGCCCAACCAGCCTGGTCATTTCGCCCAACCAGCCTGCTCATTTCGCCCAAAATGACCAGGCTGGTTGGGCGAAATGGTAAGGTTGGGCGAAATGGTTGTTGGGCGAAGTGACCAGAAAGCTCTTATATCACTTACTGAAATATTCAACTTGTCTTAAATTTGCCAATACCAATAATTTGCCAATGGTGCAGTATCAGCCAATACTGCAATTCCTTATAATCCACACAAGTGTGTGACTTTGTAGGCTTTGGAATTATCATCCTGGCATTTTTTAATATTCAAGGTATAATGTCATGAAATTCAAGGCAAAATGCAATTTAAGTATTAGTTTGGTTTGTAAAGACTGGTGCATACATCAACATTCTAAACACATGTGTTTGTTGTACCAGTTATGTTGCATGATCATCTGCAGTGGATCAGATCATGATTGCATGGGAGAATACTTGTCAGCTTATAGCTGGTTTACAAACACCTCTTGTTAAACGCTCATACTGGCATTACTGTTATTGAAAGAAGATGCAATATGAACCACAGAAAATAATGCATATTTTTTCATTAGATGCAGACAATGAAGAATTTCATTTATTTCCAATGCAAATTTATATACTCTCTTCACAACATGTGAAAACAATATTCTGTATGTATAATTTGTAAAAGTGTTGTAGAACAAGGTGTTTAGCATTAGCAGTACATCAGGTTGGAATGCATTATTCTGGGCTCTGTTTTGGTGTCAACACAATAACAGACTGAAACCTGCTAAATGTAGCACTTTATCTTCAGGTGTCTAGTGCAATTATGTGGAAATGACAACCAGCTAAAAACTTGGGTTCCAAATTTAACTGCAAACATTTTACCTTTACTTACTTACCCTCAACCACATTACATGCCCCTATGCACTATTGTGGCCAAATTTCAAATTTAATACACATCAACCAGTCATCAGACAACAACTTCACACATAAAACAAAATCAACTTCCAGTTGCAGTATTATTGTACTTTCCATAACCTCATTATTCTTTTTGAAATGAGCGCCAAATGCAACAGGGTTCATCTACTCAACCAACCACTCACCAAGTACAATAACAGTCCAACTGACATCAGAAGCCAATGCAAATACTACAAGATACTGTACATGTGAGATTAACTACTGACAGTTGTAACACATATTTTAAGAGAAGTCAATTACAAACCACTTTGAAAATCTATCTGCGTTAGTAGAAGATTCCAATTCTGGCTTTTTGTTCAGTGTATAGTAAAGGTTTTGTAATTATAAAAACAGTAAAAGAGCATCAATTCAGTTTTAATATGCAATACGTTTTTAAATTCAAGTAAAACATTATTTAAATTCAAATACAACTCATCAAATTTGTAATATAAACCTGAATGCAAATTGGTATAAAAGGAAGTTCCAATGCTCTAATACTGAAGTTTTGTAGATAAAAGGCAATAAGGATCATTACCTTAATATGATCAAATATGAAATATGACATTGTGTTCACAATTTAGCTGTATATCTGTCTAATTTCTTTCTGGTGCAAACTGCTCATGAATTATTAATGAGATGATGCTGTCTCCCATAAATGAAAAAGTGCAGGGTATTGACATTTTAGTAATTTGGAACAAGAATTTATAATGGTGTGACATGGCTTGATACTCCTTAGCCAGGTAACTCTCTTTTCTCAGCGATCACATGATATTACAGGGGTTCAGGTTCAATTCACATCCACTTAATTTGGTAGAGTTTGTAGTATAGGTAAGGTCTTTTTCATTTGCAAAAAGGGACATCTAGTCAGGGGTAGCATGATCTATGCAGGGATTGCTTGATTTGTAATTTGAAGTTGTAACAACATTCCATTTGTATGCTATTGAAAATGTTCAACCTAAGCAAATCAAATATCATTTTGTGTTACTATTCTGTTTTCATAGGAGACCTGTTATATCATGGCAGTGGATCAAATTGCTAAAAAGCTAATTAATAGTTTTCCAAAACCACAAAGAACATGAATAAGCTGCTCAATTTGAAAAACAAATAATGTACATGAATACAGTGGTTCAGTTTAACCCTAATTACTTTGTGTTTGTGCTTGGGAATCTTCAATTGGTGTCAATAATATGACATATTTCTCCAGTTTTCCAAAAAAAAGGAAGAACATCTCATTCATTTCTTCTCTCACTAATTGGTTGTTTTTCTGGGACTATAACTGTAAATCTTAGTAATATTTTACAGGATCGATCCTGTAAAATATCACTAAGATTTACCTTGATCAACATACAGGATTAAATTAATCTGCCAACATACTCAACATTCTTTTCTCTGCCAGCTTTTGACATTTGGCAGATTCATTTATAATTTTTGTTTTAACAATGAACCAGTTGTAGGGGATATCTTCGCCCTGTGTCTTCAGGAAGTCATTAATCTCTTTTTGATCTAGGTGCAAAAAGAAACATCAGCAAAGTATTAGCGACTTCTTATAATATAAATAAACATTTTTTTTGTGAAATTCACCCTCTTCCCCCCCCCCCCCACAAATACAAAAAATGACTGAGGCATTCCCCCCATACTTAACATCCTAGAGAAATTTTGTTTACATATGTTGTCAGAAAAAACTCGTAGATGACCTCGTTCTTTAACATCATAAATGAGCCACTACTTCATAGGTCATGTTAGGGAAGAAGCATCTGGTGCAGAATAGTTTAAGCAAAAACGACATTTGACCTAATATTCCTGAAAATAGCTCAATTAAATATTATAACTAGGCTAACCATTATGTTTCTATATATGCCAATAATCAATATCAACACAAATGTCCACACATCATCTGATCATGCACATTTCAGGGTTAAATAGGGATAATTTGACACATTTGCTTATCAGAATAATAACAACATGGGTGCTAAAATTTCTGATTTTGACTCATCTGACAAATCTCTCTTGCAAGTTTCCTTCTGTAGTGAGGGCGAGAGATTAAATTTTGAAAAGGAATGGGCCTGAGAAGTTAGCCTATGTTGGCAAAGACTCTTACTATGTATATCCACCCCCCCACAAAAAAAATCAACATTGACCTGTTCTAAGTATTTTGACAGATTATTAACAATATGAACTATACAGTGATGTCACTGAACCCCACATGGAATATTGTTGCTACTGAAAACTAGCTTACTCTAACATACAGATACATGTAGTAGTCAGCAGTATTGTGCCTGGCTAACCGTAATTATGATAGGATAGTATGCATATAGCAGACACAGTTGACAACAAAGTTCTTGTTATTGAACTTGTTACTGTCTAGCTAGTGACTAATATGCCTAATATACATGATTAAAGAATTGAATCTATTGGTTTTAGTATGTGGAATGCTGGAATGAAAGATTAAAAGTAAATGGTCCATTCCATTAATTGAGGTTCCAATTGCTGACATTTTATGTGCATATAATTAACTAATACTAAAGTCAAACATGGATCCACAACTAATGGAAGATTTGATAAGACATCCTGAGATTTAAGCATATTTTTGTACCTGGCATCTTCTTAGAGGTTCATGTGATATATTTTCTGAAAAATGCCATCACCAACTTTTCATGGCTCTTTTCCCATATGGTATACTTCCTTACTGTAAGAAATAATATCATATCACATCAAATAGTAGTAGGTACTCAGTACTAGTAACTCACAGTGAAAACTTACAAAAAACACAAACTATTGTAAACTGATATGTACAAGTGACCCTTGATACAGTCTTTACTCTCCTGCACTTCCATGAACAGGCATCTCTAAACATGGAAGCACTTTTAATAACTAAAATGTCATGCTTACTATAATCGCCCAAATTCATGCAAAAGCATTCAGCTTTGATATTATATATGATATCACAATGCACAAGTGCTTCATCTGTCCCCACAAAAGAGAGACACTGAACAGACACGGACCCATAGTTAAGTGACCTTCAGCAGACCATGGTAAGAGCTGGTGTGGAGTCTAGAATAAAATCCATTTGCTAGAATTGAATGTGTAGGAATATTCCTCTTGACAAACCATCCCTGGTACTGTTCTACCACAACCAATTTGGGGTTGATTGTTCAAGATGCCCAAACAAACAATCATTTTGGCATCGGTGGGTAAGAATGATCGAAGTACAACTGGTACCCAGTGAGATTTGGGCAAATCCTTAACCTAATATCACTATTTTTAGAGAACCATATGATGGTAAACTATGTTTACAGTGTTTCCAAATAACAATTTCAGAGCACCAGATTGGGATTGAATGTCCATACAACAAACACCCACCAGTAATTGCCTATCAGGTGTTAGCAGTGGAAGACTAAAACCTGATGAGCAGCACTGCTAAAATATACTTCGCATGTGCTGAAACTGATGTGTGATCTAAAAATAATTGAGTACACATAAAAGTAATTAACATAAGTACTTCTATCCTTCCTGTATATATTGTATTATAAATTGTGGCTTTAATGCAAATGGTAGAGATTGCAGTCTATACCTTTTTGACCCTTTGAAATGTCGCGACGGTTGCAAACAGGGACTTCATCTCCATCACTCTCATTAATTGTTGCAGCTAAAATTCAAAGCAGAAGACAGAGCTTGTTAACAGCTTTCTATAAACAATATACTGGCAAGATAGTCAGAATAATGCATGTTATTTGCTCATATATTTTTGATCAATATCAATTTTATGTTTTCATTCCAATATTTAGCAAATATGTCCAATGCAGCAGATCTTTGTCATGTGATTGTTTATCAATTGATATGCCAAGTCAAGACCAGCTGTTGCACATAGGTGTAAACAGGTAAATCTTACTTTCCTTAACAATGCATTTGCTGTAACGATTGAGTGGAATATATGGTGTAATTAGAATAGCACCCATACTACCTTGATTTGTCTCCACCTCTCCCCCATTTTTTTCCAACATGGGTTTGCCATATCCATAGCATAACATTCTTCATCCAATGCATTTCCAATAAATAAAGACATTCCAAATGCAATGATCATGTCACAAGTTGCAATATTTTAATGAAAAGAATATTAAAAATTTGGATAATTCACATTGGAGCTTCATGGTGGAATGTTAGCTAAAGTCAAAAGTAAAGGCAGTTGATTCCACTGGTCCAATTTAGTGAATAATGATGGTACCATTGTTCATACAAATTCAACAAAGCATTACAGTATGTAGCATGTACGCATTAATAGATGCATGTAGACATACACATGCAAAATGCTTCAGACAAGTGACAGCCTATAGTATATATTAAATATCTAACAATCTGAAATGCTCTCATTTTAATAATATTCTTCCATACCTGTAAAATTGTGCTTCCCGTTAAGGAATAAATAAAGAAATTTCACACTCTAAGATTTTTCTGCAAGCGCATCTTTTTTTTTATCAAATCTATTGTGGCCCTTACTCACACATCTCTGTTCGGTGTAACGTTCCACTGGGACAAGTCCAAATTCTGGCTGCAAAGGTTGCTACATTTTCCAAATTGTCATTTTATCAATAACTTTTTAAGTGTGTAGTGTACTTGAAATGAAGCTGTTATAAGTTTTAAAATCTGTTTCAGCTATTCAATGTATACTAGGTTGCTGCGTGAATATGGAAGAATCTCCTTTGTACTTAACCTATTCTCCAGTTGACTATTCACACCATGCACATGAATCTGTCTTGAATAGGTCTGTTCATTGTTCAAATCAACAAAACACTAATTCCTTCAGGAATCTAGAGCTCTCGAAAGTTCCAGTACAAAATCTCACAGCCCCACACTGAGATGGACCTACTGTACCACAGGTACAGTACAAGTACCATCGATAAACAGCTCTCTAAACCACCATGCAACAGCTCAAATAATTGTTTTTATTCTTTTGACAGATGAGATCACAAACTATGTTCAGTTTTCCCCCTTGACACAACATCCCACCACATATACAGCCTCACACAGGTCTAGACCAAAAATAAAAGTACAAGTAAAGCAGGTTGGTAGTGAAAGTCCTAATATTAAAAACAAAACAATACTAATTGCCCATCAGGTGTTGCCAGTGGATAAAACTACATGCTAAACCTCTGATAAGTAGTAAAGTTCGGTATTTTGTCAGGGAGTGTCACTACTCAACAAGCCCCATAGGGTTTTTTAATTACAATTCCTTTCACAAGTTTTATTTCTTATCTCCTATGTTGTTATGTCATACTTATGTTATATAAAACAATATAAATGAAATGAAAAAATGAAAGTAGCACTTCAAAAACATAGTTGCTCTAAAAATTACTATAAGTGTGAAATAAGAATAAGCAAGTTCCAAGGTGTTAGACATATTCATCTATTTCTCTCCTGTATATGTGTACTATTAATTGTGGTTTTAATGCAAATGTCAGAGATTGCAGTCCATACCTTTTTGACCCTTTGAAGTGTTGCGACGTTTGCAAACAGGGACATGATCTTCATCTCCATCACTCTCCTCATTACTTGTTGCATCTAAAATACAAAGCAGAAGACAGAGCTTGTTTACAGCATTGTCTAAACCAATACACTGGCAAGATAGTCAGAATAATGCATACTACTTGCTCAAGTTCCGTCAAGACAGTTAAGTAAATATGATGGGTGAAAACAGTAATATGGGGTAGCGCAGGTAACTATAGATAATGGAAGGAGATGAAAGCAGGACTGCATTGAAAAAGCTATGAAGAAGGAGAGGGACAAACATTAGGTGAAACTGGTTGGAAAAGGCTTTGGGGTTGAATTCATTAAATAAGCACTTCACTTCTATCATGCCATACTCAATGTATCAATCCTCAAAGGTTTCAGATATGATTAAAATACAGTATTACGAAATTTGGTCTATGCCCTCAGTTACTCCACCCCAGCTACCCAGATTGTTTTGTTGTTTAAAAGCTGCTTTATTTATGTTATCCCATTCAGTGGAGTTAGCTGAATCTGTTTCTGTATGTGTGATTTGTTAGCATATTTTAATGATAGTAATCTAATTTTTAAAGTGTCTGAAGACTAAATTGATATTTAGCGCTAGGCAGAAGTTTATTAATAAGTCTATGTAGAAGGTAGAGCATTCATTTCACTGTACTTAAATTCTAAATTGTATCTTTCATAAATTTTGATGCATGGACATGATTTTTGGTGACACTATTATCATAGCGTAAACCACAGTTATCAGGTAGTTTTGTGTTTTATCTGTTCCAGGGGATCAATGGTGATTTTTTTTATTATATACTACTAAATACCTTGGTCAATTTCCAGCAAACTGCGGCCAATCTTTGTGACCTCTTGGACAGCCAGGGGTGCTTGATAGATGTTATGATTAATGTCAGCACTATGACCCATGTGCTTATAAAAAAGGGTCCTTTCAGCCTCGGGCACATCCATGCATGCATACAGGGTACTTATTCTGTGCCTGTTCTTTGTGGCGGTGATATTGTGCATGTTCACTACCCCTGATGCCTCGCACACTGCAGCGACTGCATGCCATCCAGACACGTGGTTAAGGGATTTAGTGGTGGCTGCAAACACATAAGAATTCTCTTCTGAAATTCCACATTGCCTGCGACAGACTTTGTCTGTCAACTTCCTCATGCTTACTAGGCAGTCCCTTGGGAATAGGACAGGATCTAAATGATTGTTCCCTTTTCCTGATTGATAAGCTACTTTGAGTGTGTGGACCAAGGCTTTCCCAATGGGGTCAAGCTTGTCTATTTGTTCCTCACTTATCCAAGAATTGTTGTCTGCATCCACCCATTCTGATATTCTCAGGCGGGAAGGTTCACCACCTCTCCTAGCATTGAACAAAGTAAGTCTTGACACTGTGAGATCTCTTAGTTCTTTAAATGCATGTGAATCCCAAACTTTGTAGCAGTCGCTAAGCATGGAAGAAATAGTGTCAACAGTGAATGCTTTCATTTTCTTCAAGTCAGCCTCCAGTGGCAATGCCTCATGTTTACGCAAGTTTTCTTGCCTGTTTCGGTTGAGTGCATAGGTAGCATCACCAAATATAAAATCCTGGTTCAGTTGGAAAACTTCACAGAACATGTCAATTTCAGATGCTTTTTCATCCATGCCGTCTATCAGATAAGTAGCCTTCAATATTTTTGCAGATTTCAGGAGAAGGTAATTAAGTCCTGACTTTAGACCAGGTTTTAGTTCACTGGAATCTTCTTTGGTTGTGTACGATTCAATGGCCTCTTGTAGCTTTCTGAAATGGCATCTATTGAACATGTCTGATGCACTACCACCTTGCTGTTTACTCAGTTCCTGATCTTGTTCTAATTTGCTTTTGAAGCACAAATACAAATTTGACAACCGTCGCATGTCACACATAACTGATTTTTTCACCTCTAATACTTTGTCCTGCTTTCTTTGGTTTTTTTTTCCACAAACGTTTTCCAATTGTAATGATATCTTGATCGCTCCTGCATATGGTTCCCACTGCATCATCATTAAATTTGGCGAGAATATTATCTCTGAACTTGGGACCGACTTCCTCCTCTACTGACATCAATGGCAGTGGAACAGCACATGCACCCCTGGAACTTTCTCCTTGACATCGGTTCTTGTGTCTGTGGAATATCTGTTTGGCATAGAATCCATTGCACAAACCACACATTATTAGAGGTTTTCCTCCTTAGCCTGTTTAGTGTTATGCTTAAGGATAGCATCTTTCCTGAATGATGCAAACATTTGATCCCGTTGCGACTTTGGGAGCTTCATAGCTCCACTGACTTTTTGATGATCTTTATGTTTGAGCTTTATATGTCTTGACAATTGTGTTTGTTTTATGTCACAGAATGGACACATTCTGCTGTTTTTTTTTATACTTGTCACAGAAGGAAGATGGAGCATCCGTATTTTGAATAGGGTTTGCTGAAACAGATGGTTCTATTAAATTATCTGCAACTAGATCTGGGGATGTGGTTGTAACCTCTGGCAACGATGAAATTAAAGCAGATTTCCCTGACACATTCAAAGGAATTTCTTCACTGGCATCAGAGTCAGAGTCATAGTAAGACGGTCTCCAATCACTCACACAACTGTCATCACTGCTATCATCATCCAAGAGGAAATTAGCCATCTTGGGAATCCTTGTCCTTGTTCTATTTGTTACCTAGTGTGCAAAAAAAATAATGAATAAAATATATATAAAAAATATATATTTATAGGAATTTTCATTTAGGACATCACAGGAGAAATGTCAGTATGTGCTGGGTGGGGAGGAGGAAGGGTAAGCAATTAGTGTCACAAACATAAAACAATTTATCATCTCTTTTTTATATTAATTTTGGATAAATGGTAACCTACTTCTGCTTGGCAGATGGCCTCAGACTCACTTGATCTTGCTGGGTCAACTGGATTCTGAAAGGGCAAAATGTGAACACTGAATGAAACTTTTTTGATTTATAATAACATCATTGCACACAGTACTGTATATATATATAGCCTATGTGTCATGTTAAATCACTTTTCACACAGCACATTGAATAAACACCACTAATACAGAAGCTTTGCATTGCAAACACAAAATGATACAGTTTGAGATATACTGCCTTTGTCATCTGATTAAGAAATCAGTGTATAACATGCATGTGATACAGTAGCCTATGTGTACAGCCATAGTATGCCTATGCTGCAATCACAGCTAACATTAGTTCAACTTGTAGTTCTATTTAAATAGGCACTACCTTAATTGGAGGCACTTTCGCAAAAATAAGAAATATAGTTAAGCTTACTTTAGAACATAATAGCTGGTTGAGGTCACATGAAGGTCAATTACTTGTATGATTTGCATTTTCATTTGGGCCAACACGGGTGATAAATCAGTGTGTGATGGTCAGGGACGGGAAGGTTCAGCAATAAATTATAAAAACATGATTCATTTTTTTTTAAATTTTGAATAAATGGTAACCTACTTCTGTTTGGCAGATGGCCTCAGAATCACTTGATCTTGCTGGGTCAACTAGATTCTGAAAGGGAAAAATGTGAACACTGAATGAAACTTGAAGATCAATGAATGTATGACAGGCATTTTCATTGATGACATCACAGGAGACATGTCAGTGTGTGCTGGGTGGGGAGGAGGAAGGGTCAGCAATTAAAATTAGAAACATGAAACAATATTTCATTTTTTTTTATATTTTAATTTTTGATTAAATTTGGATAAATGATAACCTACTTCTGTTTGGCAGATGGCCTCAGAATCACTTGATCTTGCTGGGTCAACTGGATTCTGAAAGGAAAAATGTGAACACTGAATGAAACCTGAAGATCAATGACATGTATAACAGGCATTTTCATTTATGACATCACAGGAGACATGTCAGTGTGTGCTGGGTGGGGAGGAGGAAGGGTCAGCAATTAAAATCAGAAACATGAAACAATATATCATTTTTTATTTTTGTTTTAAATAAAATTTGGATAAATGGTAACCTACTTCTGTTTGGCAGATCGACTCAGAATCACTTGATCTTGCTGGGTCAACTGGATTCTGATGGGGAGAAATTTGAACACTGAATAAAACTTGTTTGATTTATATTTAAATCACTACCTGCAGTACTACTGTAGTCTTAAGTGTTATATTAAATAATGATATTAAATCATTATTCGCACAGCACATTTATACACCATTAATACAATAGCTTTGCATGTATAAACACAAAATGATACACGATTTGAGGTTACTCTTTTTGTCACCTGATGTGATAGGCCTACATGTAGCCTAAAGCAAGTGTATGCTGCAGTTAATTGGAACTAACGTAAGAGATAACTTGTACAATATCCCCAGGTGTGCCCT
>JAIPMN010185957.1:0-13741 GCA_020650975.1 Apostichopus californicus
CCATATATATATATGTATATACTGTATGTTTATATTTATAAACATAGATATATGAGATATATTTATTAAAGGATAAAATGATGGAATTTTAGGAATCCGACAGAAGGATTCCATCAAATGAAAGATTTGTGGCAAAAAATCAAAACAATAAAACAGCTGTAGAAACCTTCAAATTGAAAATAAAGGAGGGGATATCTACTGGTAATCCAACACACAAACAAACATACGACTGGGACTGTGTAGAGTATCAATCAAATAAAACATGGATGGCCCTAAAAAAATTTAAAATGCTATAAATGTATTTGCTTGCTACAGTTGCTGGCAAGTTATATGAAGATATTTGAAACACAAAGTTCTGTCTAACTAATTAGCTTTTCCTAACAAGTAAAATGGAAACAGAAACTAAAGCTTGTAACTTCTTGTAAGAATGCAAAATCGACGAATAATTATGAGAGAATTGATCTAAAGTTGACAGGAGTGAGGCATATGGTTCCTTGAGGCAGGCCAATAATTAGATAAATGCTACATGATGATCTCACGTCATGCAGTGAACCACCATAGTAATGAATAACCAGAATGCAAAAATGCATTGTGGTTTCGATGATGTAACATGAGCAGTTTTCTTGTTGAATCTGATGAAATGCATTGTGAGGGTGTACATGTTTACAAGGGTTTCAAGATTTGACCTCTGATGACCCCTAATGACCTTTGCCCTCCACCAATAACAGTAGGCTTCTTTTACACAATGTGGTACTCCTACACACCAAATATGAGGTCTGCCCATGATTCCCTTACAAGGTTTCAAAATTTCACCCCTGGTGACCCCAAATGACCTTTGACCTCCAACAAGAGCAATAGGCTTCTTGTACTTAGTGTGGTCCTTTTTACACACTAAGTATGAAGTTGGTCTGACTTTCCCTTATTGAGATATCTTGTTTACAAGCTGGGCGTCACAAATGCACTCACAAACGCACATACACACCCACACACATACGCCATCATGAATGCAAAGGCTACGATTATCATCGAAAATTAACATTAAAATGTTGTCAGAGAAATGCAGCAACTTGTGTCTTTTTGCCAGAATATTAAGTCAAATGAAAACAGAAACTAAAATGCTTTTATCATCTTTAATGCCCGTTTTACTACAAACCGAAAAAGGCAAAACGTTTACAAATCTTTTGCAATTTAAAAGGAAAACCTATTCCACAAAAATAATTTAAGATCCAAATCTGGCATTTTGTTTCCTCATTGTTGCTAACTTATGAATGTTTTATCTTTTTTAGTTTTGTTTTCCTTTCGGTAATATTAAATTCATATGAATAGAAATTATTATATCTTGGAAATTCAGATTTACATTTCCACAGATAATACTGTAGTATATTTAGACAGTAGCAAAATTTACCCATCAATAAAATTAATATTCGAAGGGCAGTATGTGACAACAGCCAGTTGGGACAATTTCCTAATGCTAATACCTCTCTAAACTGTACTCCAATATCATGCTCTCAAAGCACTGGTATTGACAGTACAAACAGTTCTTAACCTTGATCTGATAGAAACATGGTATTCATACTGCTCGTACGGACAATACGAGTGCCCTGAAGTGGGACATGACACTACAGTATAGAAAAAATGTCCCAACTGGGTGGTGACAACTATGTCAAATATAGTTTTTTCCTTTTAGTCTATTACCTCATTTCTGTGTCTTCATAGTGCGGGTGGTTCACGATAGGCCGACCTGTTGATAGTTTGACGGCTGACGTGGTTGGCATCGCCCCGGCAAATACCGCATCTGTTTAAACGATCAAAAGTCAGGAAATAATATTCCATCATCAATTATTGAGTTGAACAATACATCCATAGATGCTGCTAAATGACACATAGCCTAACCACAGGTACTTTTTGGGTACTCCTGACTTCTCAATTTATTAACCGTTTATTTCATAACAGAAAGTCTGGTGTCCCACAAGTTTAACAAAATGCTTAAATTATTGCAATCCGCAACCTTTGAAGTTTCTACTTCATATGGTTCATGGGGCTATTTCGGTGGAGTAGAGAGGCAGTTTACCATATTATGTACCTCAGCTTTCCATTAAACCAGGGTTGAAAAAAAGTCATGGTTCATGTCACTAAAGTTTTAAAAGTCAAGTGACTCGAATAAATTTGTAATGTTCTCCCACACATGAATTTCATACAGGATGCTTTCACAAATTATAGAAAAATTTGACAAAATTTCTATCTTCACCATCCAAAATGCTATAAGGATGTGGAATTGACCTAAAGATGCAGAAAATATCCATCAACTTTGGTTAAATGCTATCAACCACAGCCACCGGAATATCTCTTTTTTTATTTTTATTATTTAGGTTTACAGTCTTGTTCAGGGCCAAGGCCCTCTCACACGACTTTACAACCCTGGTCATTGGTAACTTGACACACCTACACACCAAAGTGTGCACAATTCAATCAATCTCTCCTGGGGCACCACAGTGCACCACAACCACGTGTCCCCCGGGGGACTTTCCCATAGGGTGCAGCCACAAACCGGCGCACGCAACTATATTTACAAGTTACCTCGCAGGTCCCCATTTATACACCTGGTTGAAGAGAGGCAATGGAGATAAAGCGCCTTGCCCAAGGACACAACGCAATGATCTGGCCAGGGCTCGAACCTGTAATCCTTAGATCACAAGTCCACTGCCTTAACCACTTGACCACAACGCCCTCTTTAACGTGCGAGTATTGTCTCCTAGCATTTGGTAAATCCTATGCAGAATGCACATTCAAGTAAACAACACTCCAATCAACATAACTACTCTTCATTTTCATTAGGAGGTTGGAAACACTTCGTAGACGTCCAAAGGCATTTTCGTGCATTTAAAAACTTTGAATAGTAAGTCCTTCACCTTTTGGAGTATTTGATTTGATCCATTCTAAGGCGTCTTCTAATCGTCCGTTCTCAAAGTCACCTACGTGGCCTCTCTGCTCCCGAATGTTATCAACTCCTTTAACGGTCATGACCGCTATGAGAGCTACCACGAGTGCTCGATGGGTGACAGGTTCTTTGATGAAATGAAAAACCTGGGCGAATGAAGAACAACCGAGAAGATCGGATAAATACGAGATGATGGAAATGGTATCAACTAGGCCAAAAATTAATGCGATAAAAAATTGTTCGTTATTAGGATATTATGAAGTGAAATGAGATACAGACATTTTCATCAATATCGAAGATATTATGCATTGACAAGAAAATTGCAGATTTGCGTTAATGGCTACAAAGCTTCCAAAACAGAGCGATGGCTCTCTCAGTGGTTACTTGCCAAACCTGCAGCAAAAGCAGCCAATGTCTGAAGGGAATGGATTATTGTCAGATACCTTGAAAAGAAATATTTCCTCTCCTACTTGTATAGCGGCCATTGCCATCAGGCCTGGTGAGAGAGGAGGGAGGGGTGGGAGGGCAACCCCCCCCCGGAGCAAGGGGAAATATGAGATAAAGTGTAATGTGTTCTAAATTATTACATACTTGAGCAAAAAATAAAGAATTTAGAAAGGGGAGGGGTGGGATGGGGTGGGTGATATAATTGGCCCTGGGGACAAATCTAATATTTGAAAAAAACATTCCAGCAAAAACTACTTCAACAATTCAGATATTGAGATATTTGTCCTGCTGAATAATGAACAAGCCACATTTATAACCAGGTTGTCTAAAGGTTTAATGCCTTGTGGATATGAAACCTCTCTCTGCTATGATGTACACATAGATTAACTAAATACTTCATGCCCTGGGGAAATCATCCTGCCTTCTGACATGTGTTACATCAAACTGGTTATCTTTTAAAGAAATAGTTAAAGAGTCAGGGACCTCAAGACTGTAGTGTCACACCTAGCACAGATTTATGTCTTCATGATGTAACCACAAAACCATTTCTTTAATATGTGAGACTTGGTTTCACTAATATGAATACTCTATCAATCCTGTTATAAGTTACATGATATAACATGCCTAGCAAGTGATATACCTGATCATCTTGCAGGCAGAGGCATTTAGAGCTAGGTCTAACCCACTGGGCAACTATATCACTAGACCACTTTTTGAAATAAATTTTTCCTTAAATGTATTACGAAATATGAGAATACATTACTCTTTATCCCATATTTCCACAGGACCCCACATTTACCCCAGGTTTAAAGGCTATACCCCCTCCTCCCCCCACCCCTCTCCAACCCTCTTGTCAGGCCTACTTGTAGTCGTGTATCTTAATGTCACTGTTCATTGTTTCCTGTTTAATAGTAGAATCTAATAGACATTCCAGGCCCTTGCCTGGTTTTTACTTGACCCGAGTGGGTGTACTCACCTTACGAGATGCCAGCAAAGAGCTCAGTAAACAGAGTTGAGGAGTGAGAAAGAGCTTCAGTCTCATAATCAAACCCGCCATTATGACAAAGGCACATGTCTGAAAGATGTGGTAGACAAACTGAAACACCAAAAAAAAAAGAAAAAGCAGAGATCGTTAGAGATTGCGGTAGCCGAGGAGTGGGAGAAAGATGAGGCAGGGGAGGGATGAAGAAAATTGCTAATGACCTCCATCTGGGAACCTGTGTCACTGGTTCTAAAAATTAGCACGAAGAACAATAGCTGTGATCATCTCGGGAAATTGTATTATATTTGCATGAAAATGGTTGATTTATGTGGAAATTGACACACATTGGTTTTCACCCTATGTCACACACTAGCACAGAATTTTCCTGGAAGAAAGTTTGAACGTACTAGAATTTAGGTTGGCACTGGCAGCCTTCGTCACGAAATCCAGTGTGCGAAATTTTGGGGGGGGGGGAAGTAACCAAAGAAGAGAATATGATTTTGTGTGACACAGAATTTTACAGGTTATCTATGTATTGAGTTGAAACGATATATATTTTCTCACTTTTTCACACAAGTGTCACAAACCCACAGGGTATCCACACATTTTCACATGTTGTTTCAGGTACATAATTTCTTATCTTGTTAAGTTATCTACAGCAGGAATCAAAGTTTGAACTCCACATCAAGAATCAAACCTGTAATTTTATATCTTTCATAGCCAACATAGGCTTGTCTTAGAGACTGTATGTTAAAGCAAAACCACGGATGATTGTATGAAAGACAAAACTTTTGTGAGTCAAATGTAATACCAGTCCAGTCGTTACTAAGTACTCTGTAACATATTAATGTAAACATGTCAATACATAACCCACAACAACAACAAACAGCAACATCAAATAACAACAACTACCAACAAAACAGAAATTAATCCAAAAAAATATATAAAAAACCCAACTTACCTCAGCACCTTCTTTAGGATTTGTTTGCCTGAAAGAAAAGGAAACATTTTAAAACTAAAAACTCTTTTCCGATGATAAACATAAAAAGAACTTCAGTTAATCACTCTGTTGCATCCCAAACTCCTCTTGAAGAGTGAGTCGACACTAACTCTATGAAAATGATTTACTATTGATTATCAGTTGTTATGAGTATAATTTTATTCAAAATTTTGTGATATTTACTTCAATTAAAACAAAATTGATCGGTCATCTAAAGTAAAATGCAGAGCACATGAATAAAAAAACTGCCGGAAAATGCTAAGAAATAAATGCTATGCTGCTTGAAATGTCAGATTTGATATGACATTTCTCATGGCTACCATGTTGTTGAATGTGTGACCCCAAGTGCAAGGGTTCTCAATAGACGGCCAGCTGGCCAATTCACCACCACCAAAAATATCGTTCCGGCCTGTGCAAATTTTTTGGCCCCTTCAATTTGCATTATGAAATTGGGTATGTGAGCCCCTTAATTAAGGCTTAAGGCTTGTTTGCTGAACAAGCAAACAAGTTTATTTGCAAAGAAGGAATATTTTAACTCTCTCTGAATCTCTGACCTTGCACAGGAAATTAACCGAGGACCCCTGTCATAGTGCAATCCAGNNCCCCCCCCCCCCCCCCCCGATTACAAGGTAGAATTACCATTGCTGTTAACGAAATGGGCATTAAGGGAATTTCAAAGCCAGTATCTATTTTTCAGAATTACTTACAGGTCTATCTTGTTCTTGATCCCAGCATCTCCTTGCCTGGACCATCGATTGTATTCGCCCTTTAGAAGCTATGAAGAACATTTATTTCAAAGATAAAGTCAATCAAGGAAAAGCAGAATAATAGCCCACTCACTGATATAAAGCTGCTCGAAATGGCTTGCAAATTCTTGTATATCCCATATTATGAAGAAATATCAAAGTGAATCAGAGTTTCCCTTGATATGCTAGAAAGATCAGTTTTCTGATTAAAATAACCACCCTTGTACATTCTAGAATCTCTATGTTTTAACTGAAATATATTTTTGTACTTTGAACTTCATCAGAGTATGTGTGTTTTAACTGAAATTGTTTTTTGTAATTTGAACTTTATCAGAGTATGAACATTGTAAGAACCTGCTTTAGGATACTTTTTGGAAATGTATAGAGGAAATTTAAGCAAGCTGCTAATGCTCAAAGGCAATAGAGATGAGTTTCCCAGCAAAGAGGTGGGTCTAGCAATCCAATCCAGGGGTTCCCAATGGGGGAGATTATCCCCAAGAGGTACTGAGTCGATTTTGTGGGAAGGGGGGGGGAGGGGAGTAGTGTCATTGCTGCTGAAAGAAATTATTGTAGAAACTTATTTAGTTAAGAACTGTTTAATTGGGGGGTGGGGGGGGAGGGGGACTGGGACATTGAGGAAAGGGTGTTGTGGATAGTGATTTCAAAAGTATAATATCCTTAAGCATCTATCTAGAACATAAATTTACTTGAATAGAATTAGAAGCAAAGTTTCTTGAAATGAATTATTATCATAAATACCAAGAAATGCTTTGAACACATTCATGTTCAAGTGCGCAAACTTACATTATACATGACCATGAGTAAAGCTGCCAAGGCACTGGGCAGTAGCAAAGAAAAGAGGAACCTGAAAATGGTCTGAAAATAATAATAACAATCAGACCGGAAAGAAACAAAAAGGATTTTTTTTAATATCTCACATTCAACCTATCACCGGCATATCTATGTGCCCTACTGTACTAAACCAATCTTTAAACCAATCATTTAATCAATTAAACCAACCAAAACCAATCATTAAACCAAGTCAGTTCTTTATTAAACCAACAGCTAAATTATAGTCAAATTTGGCGAATTGTTTCAGAAGTAAATTTTCATATTTGGTAACAAAGAGATACTTTTTTGATCAACTGCAAATTCTGTGTTTTCAAGTCTTGATTTAGTCTCATTAATCTTAACTGAATCCTCACTAGACTTGGGTGCGTATTAATTATGAGTCGTGACTCCCGCTATTGGAGTCAAGTACAGTAGCAAAGTTTACTCCAGTTCGTTTAGGATGACGATTCTTAATTTTTCCGAAAGATTCCTTGTTCTGGCGTCACTGGAAGAGAGTGGGCCAAAAGTCCTGTTACTCCATTCAGGGGGGTAGGGGCCGGGGGGCCCTGGGGACACATGTCCCCCACTTTTTTTCAAAATAGCAAAGGTGCCTACTGGCAAATAAAATGTGCCCCTTTGATGAAGAACTGTCGTTTGGATATCTTAAGCCTTTGTTAATTATAATATTTTAATTTTAATTATTATATTTAGTCTGTACATGCTATTTTTAAAATGGCATCCCATATCTTTTTGTAACATGGTTAACAATAAACAATCTCAATAAATCAAAAATCAATGTTGCAGCGCACCATAATAGTATTGATAGCATACTAACACATCATATACATTTAAGTGATATGGCCGGTGTGTATCAGTTTATAGCATAAACGAATGGTGGTTGTGGAATGAGAAAGTGCCCCTCTGATGTTGTGCCCCCCCCCCACTTTTTTGGAAGCTTCCTACCCCCCTGAATCCATTACAAATGTTTTA
Organism: Apostichopus californicus; assembly: GCA_020650975.1. Classification (NCBI taxonomy): domain Eukaryota; kingdom Metazoa; phylum Echinodermata; class Holothuroidea; order Aspidochirotida; family Stichopodidae; genus Apostichopus; species Apostichopus californicus. The sequence continues at coordinate 7,935 of JAIPMN010185957.1, forward strand.
AGATCAGCTAGATCTGATCTTTTACGCAGTTTAGACAGAACACTCCACTCTGCGAAGTGTCTCCTAGGACAGCAAGTTACCCGAATCAAAATTTTTAGGAGTTGCATCGGTCAAAAGTCTATAAAGTCTATAAATCCTTACCACAGTCCTCAGAGACTTGAAGTAGTGAACACCTTAATGAGACCTGAGATACATTCAATAATCTCAGTCAAAACTTGTCAAGGATTTTAATAATTACAAAGGAATCATGTTTCTTACGAGTTTATATATATGTTTACAAGCTAAGAGGTCTCATACACACGTATATATTTTACATACATGTATCTGTTGCATTTGACACAGAGTCAAAAACCGAGACATTAAGTAACATTTCTCCGTGCGAATCTTACCTCGGTTTCAATGAAATCAAACTCCTTTGAACAGATGTAAAGAAGTGTATGAAAGTCTTTGTAGTCAGATATCTTGCTCATCAATAAGTTTCCAATGTGAGCCTACGTAAATAGATGAAATAAGAATATTAAAAGAACAAGAAAAGAAAATTAACAATAAATATAAAAAATAAAATAAAAAAATAAAAAAAAAGATTTATGCAATGGACTGAAATGAATCGAACCAAAATGAAATGATCTGGATCAAAAAATGAAATGGAAATAAATTGGGAGTGAACTGAAATGACTCAAATTGAAGTCAAACAATATTTTACACCCCAAAACTTGTTTGAGGCAGAGGTTGGGAAAGTAAAAGTTTGTTGCATTTTCCTGCGGTTTAGTCATTACTTTTCCAGACCGTAAGTGGAACCTAGTAGCTAGGCTTACAATTATTTCTACGTTAAAACAGAAGACAGTTCAATCTGGTGATAAGAAGAAGAGAAACAGTGGACAGGATAATCTTTTAAGTGCCACATTTGTGAAAAGTCAGCGTGAAACTTTATTGCTTCAGATTCGAACCATCATTCAAGTGTCAGAAAGTTCGCATTTAAACGTTCGTGCATGGCGAGAAGTTTATGTTGTATCTGCAAACAACTGTGTTAAGTTTTCACATCATTCCAGAATAACATCATCCTTATATGAAAAACCAACAACGCGGATTTGTAATTCGATGATAGACCGACAAATTACATCCAGATCTACTTACGTCGTCTGCGACATGCAGAAGGCTAGAGATGAGAAACTTGAAGCTAGCAGTACCAGCAACCAGGATCACACTTTGGAGAATCTGTGTTAATATGAAATCAAAAACTATCACAACTATCAAAGTAATAGCAAGTTCAAATATTCAAAACAAATTAAAGGAGCTGCATAAATTGACATTTTTATCCAGTTTGTAGCTGATTTATGTATTTGGTCATAATTTTTTTGGCCAAATCTGGTGATTGTTTATAACATAACTGTTTGTAAGTCTATAACAGTAAGTCATCCAGCTGAAAGTTTCAGCCAAATAAAGGTTACAGAGAGTTTAATTTCAGATTCTGTTCAACTATAAGGTTTGTTACTGAGAGAATTTTATGTATATAGTAATGTTAATTACATGCAACACAATTTTACTGGTAATTTTGAATGACACCTAACTTGTAGTGAATCTCAGGATATCTCTACCTATGTAAGTTTACTACTTTTTAAGTATATACAAAGTTATCAAAATTTAAAATATAAAAAAAATCTTTCACTATTACTAGCAAATGTGAGGTGATGAAAGGAAGAAATGATTTCCGACAGCAAAACTGTCTAACCCTCTACTTTTGAAATTTATCGTCATCAGTAGAAATATTTTTCTCTAAATTGTAATTTCGGACCTGTGAAACACTGACATACTGATCTCTTCATTCCACTCTTTTTACAACTTTTCCTTTTATAAGAAGTCTCAATTAATAAATATAATTTACCACAGTTATAAGTAGTCTAATATTTATACAAATGGTGATATGAAATTGACGATTCGTGTACTAAGTGTCTGACGAGAACAAAGTCCCAAATGATAGGGCTAATTTCTTACCCATAATACTTTGCGATTGGAAAGGTCTTGAAAGACAGGCTCTAGGCACACAATGACCTGTGAAAGAAGAAAACATTTGCGTTGGATTGAAAGATGACTTTTAGGTAGAGTTTTAGTAATCGATATATCATAGTTCCAACTATTTTGGTTTCCAAGGTTACTTCACCTTTGAAAAAAATATGATAAATCTGTGGAAAGTTCCTTTACTTAATTGATTAAATTGATAACGATGTCAGCTTTTCAGTTCAGGCATTGATGTTAATGTTTATCCATTGTTTTACAAAAATCCACTAACTCAAACAACACCGGTGCATATTCTTTTTAATTTCACTTGGATAACAAGAGCAACCTGGGTAACCAACACCCATTTGTTCTTGACAAATTTGTAAGGCACTGTAAACATAGACGCCTTAAATGTCTGGCTTGTTCCTTTTGGGTTTGGCACCTGAGGAACTGACATACTTGATTGTGTATGTCTGCTCTGTACATGGTAATTTCTCAAAACTTTCAAAAGTGGTACAAAAATGCAACTAAAACACTGATAGAAAAAAAAAAAAAAAACACTGATATAAATTATATTTCTAAACTGTTGACAACTAATCAACTTAATTCTTGTAAAATTCATTCCTTTAGTACTAATGGCATTCTGGAGAAAATGATTGATCTTTCTTATACATCAAGAACTGCACAAGAGAACTGCATTTCATTAATTCATGTGGACATATCCCATCGCAGTTATGTGACAAGATCAGTTTGTTCAGGAAAGACAGGAATAATACAGGAATTATACAGGAATCATACAGGAATTACAGGAAGCAGTATTGTACTGCAGGTTTACTTTTCTTTCTGATCCCTTTATCATCAAAATAAAATACAAACCTTTGTAAATGAAATGTGATTCGCTAATGTTTTATTACCAATTTGAAAGCTTTTGAAACATTCGGAAACTCTCAAATTCTTGGAAATAATCGAGATATACACACAGTCACCTATAACTTTATATTTAGTTCATAACATGAAAACATCTATTTTTCTAATCTGAAAAGAAATACGCAATTTTCGGGTCTTTCGTTGAAACTATTTCATATTTGAAACCATTTCATACAGATTTAATACTCTTTTGGCTTCAAAGGTTTTCCTGCTCTCTTTTCTAAAAGCTAAAATAAAACCTTGTCACTTATGAAGAACACTGTCGACTTGAAGCAAATGAAGACGTACCCAGAGAGTGATAAGGCAGGCAGGGTAATAAGACGTAAGCAACAGTTCGTTACCAAAGAGAAGAATGTAGGCAGTAACCAAGGCGACCTGAAAAAGTAAAATTTTGAGGAATTAGTTATACTATCCCAGCTGTGCTTGAGCTCTGTAAAGTTACCCACCCTCCTGATGCAAATTGTTTCACTAATAATATATGTCTCAAAAATCAGGTTATTAGTTACTGGATAAATGCCAGTTTATTTTGCCATTTGCCAGTAGAAAAAGAAATTGGCACTCTGCCAGTAGACATTTAGAATATAAACAAAGGATATTGTGTTAAGAATCTTCAGTCAAAGAATTGGTATGCTTATCATACCTAACATATGTCATGTAATGCTAATTATTGTCAGCAAATATTATTGGACTGTTCTCATAAAGCCTGCATAGTAAAATGATTTGTGTTATAATTCAGGAAAATGCCAGGGAGAACCTTGCTTTTAGCCAGTAGATGTTTGTAAACACTTGCAGTTTTTTATCAAGTCGCTAAAAATTGTAAACTCGGCCTGTAATTAAATATGCACACATCCGTAGGTTATGATGTAATTTTTGGCTGCGTCTGACCATACCATGACAACTTAAATATGACACACAATAAAGACAACAATATTCCAGCAAAAAGAGTAAAGACTGTTGACTATTAAAATCATAAAATTACCTGTGTTGATATCTGTCATATATTTACATATATATTTACATATATTTTGGGGGCAGGATAGTGAGATGGATTTTCAGCTAACAGTGTGGAATATTTTTCTCATTAAAGGTCTACGGACACCTATGAACAAGATCGTCCTTATCACTCTCATAGGCATTAGAAATCATGAAAATAGCTGCAACTCCCATCAAAATCCATCAAAAGTTGACCATTTCACAAGTCTTTTCTCAATTCTAGTTTTACATATGGTATGAATAAACATTAGCTAACTATGCACATTGATGATGTAAAGGGAGTGACTGCCTAATTTTCTGTTATGTTATTGCTTCGTTTTTACAACCTTCGTTTCAAGAACACTGAACACAGGTTTGTGGCGTAAGGCAATATTTTGGGAATATTTTATTGTCTTCTTTAAACAACCAACATCACATTATTCAAATGATATATGTGGGCTTGTATAATGAGGATTTAACTTATTAAGGCCTTAAATAACAAATTTTGTTGAGCGCAACACTCCACGTCATAGTTTGCACATATTTAATGAGTTTACCAGATTTATCAAAACTTCAGATGTGTATATCTTGGAAAAGGAAAGGGCTTTTCAAAAAGTTTCAACAGATTTTGAATGAGATTATCACACACAACACAATGTACTGAATATGGAGCAAATTGGCTAGGTGTCTGTAATACTTTTAATGTGAGTGCTGCAATGTCATTTTCTTAGCTGTCATTATCTTAAACTCCAAAAGTCACAAAGTAGGATTAATATTTGGCATAATCTTTTTTCTAACAGGTTTGTGAATGAGTGGAACTGTTTGCCTGAGAAAGTTGTACTTGCAAGTAGTGTCAATGGGTTTAAGAATGCTTTGGACAAGCACTTTAAGCATTGTAATTGGGTCTGAGTGTTTGTGTCTTCAGTTTTTTCTCTCTCCTATACGGTCCTTGATGGGGACTTAAGTGTCACTCCTGATCCTTTTTTTTCTACTAAACTAAACTAGAATAAACTAATGTTTGCGATGGAAAATCTGTTTATAATAACATCCGTTCTGACTTACACTTTGTCCTTGCAGTACACATCTAAGAGTACTCAATCTGATATAACCAAGCATAAAAGTGGCAAATATAGACAACATCTGTAAGAAAAAATGAAATAATTTTGTAAAATATAAGAAAGAAACACTCAAAATTGATTTGATAAGTACTATTTATGCATGCACAGAATACAGAAAACTTACTGACTGTTAAAATAAGATTGCAACGAAAGACAACCTACTAGATTTCGACATAAAATGCTGTTATTAAACGAGTAATAAATTAACCTTGATTCGATCCTAAGAATTTCATAACAAAGACAATTTTTCACATCACTATTAACTACTTGGCAAAGAACCCAACTGGAAAAGTTTCATAGTTTTATTTGAATATTACACTTGACTAAGCCAAGAAAATGAATTATTTTTGTTGTATTGGATTTGAATTTTATTACCAGATTGCATAAACAAGTTTTCAAAATGATTTGAAAAATGTTGATTTAAGTCATATTTTGTAGAAACTGATTTTTCTTCTTCTAATAGTTATAACAAGATCAGCAATGCTGCTGTATCTCCATCTATATTATTTCCACTGATGTAAAATGCTATTGAAACATTTCATGATAAACAAAACAAGGTGATCCACCCGAAGTGTCTCGCCTGATTGAGCGATCAGTGGTTTTCATCGGTATCCATGCAAATCACCAGTTCCAGAACACTTGAGTCTACAACTACATAGCAAACCATGTCAATATAGCTGCTGCGATTAATAAGATATACTTCCAGTGAACTTTGATAATAATTACCAAATTTGATCTCAATGACCTTATGTACCAAGTTTCATGTTGATATAACAATTAGGGGTTATTTCACTG
>JAIPMN010185968.1:0-11512 GCA_020650975.1 Apostichopus californicus
TTAACCCCGTTCATTCATACACTACCATTTGTGTGGGGGAAAAATCATAAAACAAAACATTTTTGGTTACATATAACCAAAGATTTATTAAAGTGATGCCCCGTAATTTCACCGTGCGTTACTCACAGGATTAACCACGTTCAGCTGACCTGAATGGACCAATAGGATTTAGGAATCTTTACTAAGTATGAATGAAGTTTCATTCATCACTTCAGTCACAAGAATGGGTTTGTCAGTTTCTTAAATTTATAAGCCTACTGTAGGAGTACTGATCGAGTAGCCAACATTATACATGTGACATTGAAATGAATTGAATGAATTGTTTGATCATTAGTTAGGAGTTGCATGGGCAATTGCAGTTACATCCTTGCTTTAAACTCTTAATTTGTATTCAGCTTCAGGCAAATTATCTTTTTCTCATATGATGAAATTTGATCAAAATTTTAAGAAATATTATTTACTGATTGTTACAGTCACCGTTCCTTAAGGATTGTTCGTTGAGTAATGTGTTAGTAGCTGCCGTATCGGCGTCCCACACGTTTCTTTCCAAAAAGACATTTCATGTCTTGTTATGGTTTTACCATGGCAACGATAGTCTGGTCCAAAGAAGTTACTGTAATATACTAGTGGGTTCAGTCCCACAGGGAGACAAGGTATTAATGTAATATGTTTTTAATGGTAACTTGAAGGTCACAAATGTTTGATAATCTAGTTAACTGTGGCTCTGTGTATTTTGTCGTAGGCCTGTAGAAATGTGCACTTGCTCTCTGTAGTATTGCATCCTAATCATGTTCATATGTACAGTAGGCTACAGTGTGTAAGACGTTGTACCCTCTGCTATAACTGCAGTGTGTTATTAAGGCCTAAGCTTATTGTTATGGGGGTAAATGCATATTGTTTACTGTGTGTGCTTATGCACTGTAGATTCATGTCCCATAGCATACATATTATCAATGTATAAACTTTGCATCAGTTGCAACTAACACTGTACGGCAGTTCAGGTGTGAGTGAATCTTACCAGCAGCACCTTAATCTTGGTTTTTTTAATTGTACTCAAACTACTCACTAACTACATATGCCTTTAGAGTGTTGATATGAGTGTAATATTGTGTCGATTTTATTAAAGGGTGTGAAGACTTGCAAAAAAAGAAACGTCTGGTGCCGGTAATCTGACCTAGTTTCGAATGAGGTGTAACAGAAGTGTTAGACACCACCATCGATCGCAGAAAAATAACACGCACAGCTTGCTTCCATCGGTAATTAGACACTAGTGTATAGTCAGTACATACAGCTGCTCTCAATACCCACAGCACAGTGTACACACAATACAGCGATGGACATCTCAGGCCCAGCTAAAGATAACAAGGTATCACGTTTCATTACTGTACTGTCTGCATTTTGTAGCGACACGAACAAAACGTCACTTTCAAGCAACGAAAAGTTAACTTTTTCAGATGGCCGCACGCGGTTTGGGGCGAGTTTTCAATGCCTTTAAGGATATCAGGTTAAAGCAGTATAGTGATTTGACTCACAGCACTTTAATTTCCTTATAAAGGTTAAGATTGTTACTTCTCATTTTTAGTTTTGATGGTTTTATAGTTATAGAGCAAAACAACATAAACACATTGACCTGTACAACAAGATGAATTATTTTCTTGGCTGGAGTCTGCTTCACTGATTTTTTGCAGGCAAGGCCTAGGAGTCTATCATGGTACCTGTAGGCTGTAGGGGATGTCTTGAGTCAATGTGTGTATCTTTCCTCACAAGCGTGTCCCTCAAATTCTGAAAAAGGGGAAAAATTCAAGAGAAATTAACCTACGTAAGATGCCAGGGAATATTTTAATGTTAACATTTTGTGTTGCAGTTTGAAGGCTCTCAGTTTTGATCTGTGATATATCATGGTTCCTGTGTACAAAAACTGTGATACCAGTGGCGGAGCGTCCATACAGTCAGGGGGGGGGGGAATGCCCCCCCTGACGGACTCAAATGGACTGTTGGCGCCCTTTTCACCTCTTTACCACTTTTTACTTATTCGCGATTATTGCCTTTTTTATTGCGCTCTCATCTACCTATTGACATTTGTCACATATTGTTGGTGTAATTTGGCGATTACACCTATTTATTCTTCGTTTATCTGCAAATTAGCCAGGCCCGAAAAGGGTCATTTCCGGCGATCTAGGGAGTATCTTTATTCAAAAAATTTCTGTATGCTACGCGCCAACCTGTGGTGGCGCTCCGCTTAGATATTGTTGAAAGAGCCCCTACAGACCATTCTTGCCCCTCCTGACCGATACCCCTAGCTCCGCCACTGTGTGATACATCTTTTCACTTGTAATTGTATAGCAACATGAAGATTTTAAATATCACTTTGCAATATAAGTTTATATTCCCCTAAAACCATGTCCATTACCTTATGTATGTAGTGCTAGCCTAGGCTACTTTAAAAGTGTTTGCTTCTTTGGGTTTCTATGTCCTTTTTGTCCAAACTAGTTATGATGTATTTATGAGCAAAGCTGACATGAGTTTGGTGCCTAGCCTTACACTAGTAATATAGTTAATCAATTTGTTATATAATATATATACAGTCAGACTGTACAATTAAAAGAAGCATTTGAAGGTCTCAGATTTTTGGTTCTAGGTTCTCAAAAACACAAGGTTACAGCACCTCAAACAGAAACAGTTATTTTTTCAAGATAAGTATCCAATGGCAAACCATTGAAGGTAGCTTGGAAGGCTTATTATTCAATTTGGGGGACACTTTTAAACTGGGGATGACACATAGAATCTGCAGACTGTCCCTGATTTTGACCTCTGGTCACCTTAACTGATGTGTCTTAATTAGTTGACTCCAACTTACAAAACTACTACTACAAGAGAAATCCTTACTCTAGAGTAAGTAAGAGTAGTAAACTAAAATTTGGTTTTTGCATACAACAAATGATGAATAAAGTAGAGGTGCCCAGGGTTGACAATGATGTCACCAACTTCCTACACTTGATTTCTCCTTAAGTACAATGAAAGTTGGACTATACTTTACTCTTTAACCCATGGCATAATTCATGCCCCCATACATTCCCCCAATATATACCCTGCCTCCAATTAATCCCAGACCCAGATGCCCAGGTACCTCTTGTTATGCCTGCTGATAACTGAAATCCAAACATGTAACATGTCTCTCAGTCATAGGCGTAGGAGGCGGGGGGCCTGGGGGGTGGGGGGGGCTGCAGCCCCCAACCATATTTCTTGGTGAAAATTCGGGCAATATGCTGAGAATTTTTTGGGCACCTAGCTTGCAGCTACTGGAAGAAGAAGAATTTGCAATGTGTTTTTCATTTTTTTTTTGGTGAAAATTCGGGCAATATGCTGAGAATTTTTCGAGCACCTACTGAAAGAAGAATAATTTGCAATGTGTTTTTCAAGTTTTTAGGTGAAAATTCGGGCAATATGCTGAGAATTTTTTCGGGCACCTACTGAAAGAATAATAATTTGCAGTGTGTTTTTCAATTTTTTGGTGAAAATTTGGGCAATTATGCTGAGAATTTTTCAGGCACCTACCAGTGGCGGAGCGTCCATACAGTCAGAGGGGGCGAATGCCCCCCTGACGGACTCAAATGGACTGCTGGCGCCCTTTTCAGCTTTATACCACTTTTTACTTATTTGCGATTATTGACTTTTTTATTGCGCTCTCTAATACCTATTGACATTTGTCACATTTTCTTGGTGCAATTTTCTGACAAATGGCGATGACACCTAGTTATTCTTCATTTATCTGCAAATTAGCAAGGCCTGGAGAGGGTCATTTCCGGCGATCTAGGGAGTATCTTTACTCAAAAAATTGTCTGTACGCTCCGCGCCAACCTGTGGTGGCGCTCTGCTTAGATAGTGTCGAAAACGCCCCTACAGACCATTCTCTCCCCCCTGACCAATACCCCTATAGCTCCGCCACTGGTACCTACTGAAAGAAGAAGAATTTGCAATGTGTTTTTCAATGATTAAATTTATATTATTATTACTATCATTATTATTGTAACGACTTCCCCAATAATTATAACCAATATGGAAGTGGTAATAACACAGAAAATGATTGTATGTTATTGGCATGTGATGTAATAACCGAAGAATGCCTATATGATATGCACATTAGCATGTGGAACAAGTCATTACAGCCCCCCCCCACCCCTCCCAAATCAAATGAGGCTCCTACGCCTATGCTCTCAGTATAGATTAAAGTGATAATTGTTCTTAATTAATCAAGTTGTTCTTTTTCAGTTTTTATGTTACCTTAGTTGGAGTTTTGCATTGTATTAAGTTTGCCCACTATATAATTGATGACAAGATAAGACTGAACCAACACTAAATCCATATGTTTTATTTGCTTAATTTCCTCACTACAGATACCAATATGTGATCTGTTCCTCCAGTTTTCGTTCAATAAGGTCCAACATGGTGACATCCTGCTCAAATCTGGTCTTTGCTTGCCACACCTCTCATCACTGAGGAAGATATCGATAAATGAGGGATCAGGGAACCTCATTAGCGAGGATAACGTCATAGGACTATTGAACTATGGAATACAGTCTGAGAAATTCAGAGAACTTTGGTGAGTAAATCAAAGAAAAACTAACTGAGTTGTCATCAGTAATTAAACTGGTACTAATAATTAATTCTGTTTTATTTGCTATGATGTCTTCAGTCTGAGTTAGTTCTTGGGAAGTGATGCTATAAGATGATAAAATCAGCTGATTGGTAGTCTAGGACACTTTTAATGATCAGAGACAATTGGTGAGCATCACAATCTGAATCATTCTTTATTTGGGGATTGATGTGGACCGGGATGGAAACAAAGTAAATCAAGTTATGCCTTATTTAAACAGTGTGCAAGCAAATTAACTTTATTATTAAACAGCATTATATCAAACCTAAACACATTTAACAGCTAAACTACTCTATCAGGACTTAACAACCTAAGTTGAACTATTGACCAAGAAATAATAATCAGTGATGGCTCTATTTAAAGGTATGTTGTATTAGCCTAAATATGCTAGATATACAAATATGGTCACCTTTGGTCAAAATTCTTAGACTGTTTTCGTAACAACCTTTGAGGAAATCTTCCTCACTGGGACATTCAGTCATCTTGTGTGTTCCTTAAAAATGTCTGAGAAAAATTTGAAGAGTTATAACCTCCAGGAATGTACTTTTTGAAAACTTTTAGCAATTATAGCATGCTATGATGTAGGGCCTAAACTGACTACCTTTAATTCTTTCTACTCACAGCTGAGGAATTGATAGTTAACCTTTTTTGATAATTTGTTAGTGAATGTTCCTGTGAAGAGGAGATAAATACAAAAGAACAATTTGTCCTCTTCCATGTGCATTGACTACCTACTCACTACCTCCCCCCTCCCCCGCCCTCATTTTATTGCTTTGTATTATTTTCCTTCACTGTTACAGGTTCTTCAACTGTAAACTGCCTGAATTCATCAGACCTGGGATAATACCACAAACAGCAAAATCAAGACAGATTAAAGGTATTTTATATACAGGTCAAGTAAGGTCATTTACAGATGAGAGATAAATGTAAAATAATACTTAGACTAGGATTCAACATTTTACCTGACTATCTTTTAATCAGTGTAACAATACTCTGTATAAAGTGACAAATCTTATGCAAACATTGTCCTTGAGTTGACTTTTAGTACCTCAAGGTCATTGGATTAGGTACATTTTTTGTGTAACTGGGGTAACGATGAAACCCTGTTACGTAGTACGTCTTGCCAGAGTTAAGTTGAGATATGTTTTCGGTATTGTGATGGGTGACAAGGTGCTGGGCTAGGTTTTCCCTAACTTGAACCAGGCTGTAGATTGGATTTATTTGGCTAAGACTTGAATTCAGACTTCCTCGACTAGCAGATTAGCAGAAGAGTTATCTTTTACCCTTCCCCCCCCCCCCTCCCCCATTTACCTCCCCATTCTTTCCTCCCTAAATCACAGGATCATAGCACTGATTGTAAATTAATGAAGTGCTCAATGTTGTCCTTAAAAGCTCACATATATTGCTATGATCTGAAAGATATTCACTGCTAAATATTTCCTGAGAAACAAAGTCAACCAATTCAATGAGTTTTACAAAGAAAAACAAAACTACTCAGTAAAGGCTATAACATGAAAGTTGAGGGAGCTGTTCATAAACATTCACTTCCTGCCCTCTCTCCCCGTCAGTACATAATAACTCTATCCTTAAATTATTGTTGAAATATTAAACAAAAACATGAAGCAATTGTGTCTCAGTAATTCCTATTGTTTTGTACTCTTGCTTCCTGATAAAGAATTGAAAGAAAAAGTCTACTTCCCTGGCAAGACTGGCAACATCCCATAGTGATTGGCTATATTAATGGTAAAACCAGGTTGCTAAGTCCATTCAACAGTTAATTGTATTATTGTTTTTTGTTCCTTTCCTCACAGTCCTGTGGCCGAGCCATGTCAGTCAACTTGATATACAATCTGGTGAATGGAGGAAGGTTGGTGTTCCAACAAGCAGCATAATCTGGAAATTGAAGGAATATTATAATAAAATAATTTATTAGATTCAACCTCTAACTATATAGAAACAAATTAACACTAGAAGATGAATATTAATGAGTGATATTGCTTTGTGAATCACTTCCTCTCCTTCCCAAGAACTTAAACCCACCCAACACTCTTCAGTCACTCTTCAGTAACTGTGAAATAATTAGGGTGATATTAATTAACAGTAGAAGATGAATATTAATGAGTGATATTGCTTTGTGAATCATATATTTATTAACACTTGAAATCATAAAATGAAAGACAAGAAAATTGTTAAACCATTTTCCTTTCTCGTGGGTTTTCCCATAAAGAAATCATAATTTGGTTATTCCTACATATTATTGTCATCAGAAGTCTTTATTTACCCTGAAATTGATGTTAGAAGTAATTCAATGAAGCTGACAAGAGTTTCACCAAATATACCAGGACTGTCACAGATGAATGATTTATTGTTATGTAGAGTAGTATTACAACATCTGCTCTGATTATATCATGATATCATAATAATAAATAAATATACCAGGACTGTCACAGATGAATGATTTATTGTTATGTAGAGTAGTATAACAACATCTGCTCTGATTATATCATGATATCATAATAATAAATAAATATTCCAGGACTGTCACAGATGAATGATTTATTGTTTTGTAGAGTAGTATTACAACATCAGCTCTGATTATATCATGATATCATAATAATAAATAAATATACCAGGACTGTCACAGATGAATGATTTATTGTTATGTAGAGTAGTATTACAACATCTGCTCTGATTATATCATGATATCATAATAATAAATAAATATACCAGGACTGTCACAGATGAATGATTTATTGTTATGTAGAGTAGTATTACAACATCTGCTCTGATTATATCATGATATCATAATAATAAATAAATATACCAGGACTGTCACAGATGAATGATTTATTGTTATGTAGAGTAGTACTACAACATCTGCTCTGATTATATCATGATATCATAATAATAAATAAATATTCCAGGACTGTCACAGATGAATGATTTATTGTTATGTAGAGTAGTATTACAACATCTGCTCTGATAATATCATGATATCATAATAATAAATAAATATACCAGGACTGTCACAGATGAATGATTTATTATTATGTAGAGTAGTATTACAACATCTGCTCTGATTATATCATGATATCATAATAATAAATAAATATTCCTTTATTTCACAGGCTGATGACATCCAGACAATTAAATCGCTGTGTTCAGATGCTGTGGCCATCGATAACAGGACCAGTGAGTCAGTACAGAGGTCAGTCATAGAGGTCCTGGTGAAAGCATCCAATCATGACGTAAGTACAACTTAAAGGGATATCGTGGAATGAACCAAATCTAAGTTTAACAGTATTGTTAATGTTTTAACATCTTAAACTATATTGTGAACATTGTGTGACCTTGCACCTGAATTTGACAAACAAATTAAAATTAATTAATAATACTAGTAATAACAAAAATAGTCTTGAAGAGAGTGGGGTTGTGACCTCTATAACCTCATTAATATTTTATCAATTAAATCTTTCACTGTAGGTGAATAAAAGGTGACTCTGAAATTGAAACAAGGTAACACTTATAAATAAATAATAATAACAACAATAATACCTAACTAAGTGACTTGAGATGTGAATGTTTCATCACTCATGAATTATAAAGCCAATGAAGATGACATTAATTAACAATTGATTAAGTAATTAGCAGGTTTAATTTATTTACAATGTTAAGGCTGTCTATCAGATGATCTGAAAGAACCATAGAGTAAAATGAACAATCAACCATACACTGATATGTAAACAATCAATAAGATTATAATTATAAACAATTAAGAAGGACAATAAATTAATACCAAACATTACAAACAAGGAATCTGTTGAAGATTTAAAAAAACTAATATAAAATATAAACTCAAATTCAGACTGATTTAATAAATGGTGTGATGCTTAATTGTTGAATTATTTAAAAGAAATTTAATTAGAATCTCTGTTTTTAACTGGTTTTTAATTCTCTAACTTGAAAATAAACTCTTTTCTGTTTAGTAATTCTGTGAAGTAGTTAAGTTATGATAGAGGGTCTTTATATATTTACATTCCATCAGGCATGTAAACCTGTAGCCATACATGATAATACTGAAATCAAATAAAGTCCATCAATTAAACCAAAAATTAATTTAAAATACTACAGACTTTACATAAAATAATAATTTATAAAAAAAATTAAAAAAAGTTTTTTCCTGGAACATTAACAATGCTCTTCACCGAGACCAAAGACTATTGATTATATTTACTAGAATTAATGAACATTAAATAATTTATAATCTGACATCTTACCCTACAATGGTCCTATTGATAATACCAGAGAATAACATGAAATTAACAAATTAAAATAAACAAAGTAAAGATAAAGAGTAGAAATTAAAAGAGGAACCACAAACAGAGAAAAGAATAACAACTTCTAAGGCCTGGATGATCTCTGAGCCTTCTGTGTTTATAATTACTTAAACTAACTTTCAATAACAGTTGAACTAAGAGAAAAAATACAATAGAAACATCCTGGTTGTTATTATGTTTGGATTCTACCTTAACAGTTCTATGCCCCATCATTCCTCTTCTAGGCTCAATAACTTGACCACAAATAAACCTCTACATCACCCACCCTCCCCCCTCTAAAAAAGATAAAATAATTACTGGCATATTTGACTGACTGTAGCTATTCATTTATTTTTCAGTAATACTGTCCCACTGTGTCAAACACTTATTGTTACTAGGTTTATAACCCCTCCCCTGCATCCACCAACATACATCCTGAATAATTAGAATAAATCTAAAAATAACAGAACCTAAAATATAGAACATGATCCCTGATTCAAATTCATGTAAATGTTACACCCTGCATACACCCGGTCACATTTACCACCCCCTCCCCACACTCCTCTTTTTCTGTAAGTATTATTTGCTATTAATTTAATCCTGCCTTAATCCCAAGACAAAAGTGAGTATTACCTAAAGATAAACAAAAGTAATGCATTCATCTTAGACCCCTAGCAGTATAATTCCAACCATTATGACCCTCTCCCATCCCCCGCAACACTCCCCATATCCCCATCTATAACTAACCCTGATTACACCTCAGCAAAGAGAAAATTGAACACCTCTACAAATTCAGGTTTCAATGTATTACAGTTTTGTTGTTCCCTAAACTAGAATTACTTACAACTGAACATTAAAATAACCAATACCACTAACAGAATATGTAATCCCCCCCCTCCTCAACCTTCACCCTTTACCTGAACCACTGCACACCCTCCTGTTCCCCTTTTGTTCAATAATCTTACAACACTGTGTCTCTTTACAGTGAAGTAATATATTAGTGTAACTGTGCACTTAAACAAAACACACCCCCTTTACACCAATTTGAATATTAAACTGGCCCCACTATAACCCCCTCTAACCCCAGGACCATTAGTACTTCATTAGTTATAATAAAAGTAGTCAACTCATCAACATTATTGTAAAATAATAAAAGATATTTATGATGTTATGATATAATTATTAATATTATATTTATTATTTACTTTCCTTCAGATTCCTATATACTGTGTGCATCTATTCGGTTCCTTTAACAAGGTTGATGAAGATGATATTACTCTCTACTCTGGTCTCTCTCTACCAATCATAACATCAATAGAGAGGATGTTCATAGACACAGAGAGAGGGAGAGAAATGCATAAACATGAAGTTAATGGAATATTAAACTATGTACAACACTCTCAAAGATTCAAGGAACTGGCGTAAGTATAATTAATAAATATGTAAATAATATTAGTAATTAATAAAATAACTAATTATTATTAATGATTTAAACAAGATAGGAATTATTTAATGTAGTTATATTTAGTAATTACTGAAGGTTTATTGATAGGTTTAGATCATTGTAGAATAAATACAAATAAATGAAGAAGAAATTGAATAAAGAAATAAACTAACAACAAAAGAACAGTCATCAGGTAAGGAATATGATTAATGGGAGAGTAAAATAGAGACAAAATATACAGAAATTATTAAATTTAACAATAAGTTCTTCAGAAAAATGAAAATTTTGAAATAATAGGTGTAATAAATTTGAAGATAGGAAGCGCTAGCTTAAACTTAAATACAATATATCTAATTGAAACAATAACAAAAGTTAGGATGTAATTAGACCACAAGATTAAAATATCATCATCTTAGAGCAAAATAGATAAATTTGCCAAAAGTCAACCCAAAATAATAAACAAAAACAAAGTTTGATCATTTAGATTAATAGAAAGCCTTTACAGGAGATTAAAAAAGAATCAAAACCAAAAAAAAAATCAAGTTGAATGTTGGAGCTCAATATTTTCCTCTTTGTTATAATTGGTGCATATTGATGATAAAGTTAAAAAAAACACATTGATATAAATTAAACAGATTGTAATTGCCTTCATCCATCCATATGGCACCCCTCTCAACTATATATACCTAAGCTTTCCCTTATCCCCCTTCCTACCCCCCACCCCACCCCGCCAACAACTACCTCTATGCAGGACCACTTACCCCATTTCCCTGACCAATGTTTATAGCACATGGGTTACCTTGTTAACAATTCCCTTCACCCCCATACCCCCCCCCCTAGTTCTCCTTCCATCACAAAATCTCATCCCTCCCAGCTGATCAACAACATGTCTTCACCTCCTCCAACCCTTTGACCCCTCCCCCTCCCTGGTGCAACACATAACATTACAGTTAATCCCCACACAATTTAAACCAATAAAACATCAGTCTGTATGTAAACAACATTCAACAAATATATTCTCATATATCTTCAACTGCAGTACATACCAATATAAACCCTCCCTCCCCCCACCCCACCCCACCCACAACTGAAACTATA
>JAIPMN010185999.1:0-17581 GCA_020650975.1 Apostichopus californicus
TATATATATATATATATATATATATATATATATATTGATCACAAACCCTCCTTTTTCTTCGTTTGTCTAAATTGACACGTTTGATTCTTCTTGCAGATGTCGACGAATGCAACCTGCCTAGTAGTGACCTGAGGGCAGCAAACTGCGATCCTAACGCGATGTGTTTGAACCTAGAAGGAAGCTTCCAATGCAACTGTGACATCGGATTCTTAGGGAACGGCTCATATTGTGATGGTAGTTTGTGGAACTTTTTTCTTCTTGTAATTTTTTACTTGCAGTTGCATGTTTGTCTATAGACAGTATTACACACAACTTATTATATTTCATGTTTTTGCTTAGGAACATTAAATGTTTCTTTTAGATATTTCTGCTTTCAATAAATCAGATTACAGCTGTTTCCTTCTGTCTTTCTTTTCAATTCTTTGTATGTTCTCTGTGAAGTATAATTATGTCACATTGATTTGGTTCAATTACTGTTCTTTATGGTACAATGGAAAATTTATGCAAGATGATGTTGTGCAATCTTATCACAAATAAAGTTTTGTTTTATTATTCCAAGAAGTCACTTTCAGATTGTTTATGATATCTGTTCTCAATTAATATTTTATGGGACGGCTGGAGTAAAACATTAAATGGAGCAAAATGCCAGACAAAATTAAAAAGTTTCCTTTTCATTAAAATGAGCAATGTGCAAGATATACCTGTAGGCATTTTTATCATGAAGTTCTTGATTTTTGTGTGGACCGGATTCAAATAGTTAGCGGGCCGGATATGTTCCGCATGCCACATATTGAGAACCGGTGTCCCTATATTATGTGGATGTGGATGTTAAATGGATGTGTGCCGAGAGATTGGCTTCGGTCAGCTTGCGAGTCTAAAAAAGCCTCCATGGCTTCTTTCGCGAGTTCCTGCTAGCGGGAAGATCACATATACATACACACATACATACATATTATCTTACCACCGTTTATATAATCCAATGTGTCATTCACAGATAACGATGAGTGCAACACCGCAAATGGCTGCGTTTCAAACAGCAACTGTGCTAACATTATAGGCAGTTACCAATGTAACTGTCAAACTGGTTTCCGCGGCGACGGATTCGTGGACTGCGCAGACATAAATGAGTGTACAGAGAACTTGGATGATTGCAGCGAGGATGCAACATGTGCAAACTCAATAGGGAGCTATAACTGCTCCTGCAATGATGGATTTGATGGGATCGGACAGACCTGTTCAGGTAACACCCCGCACGGGCAAGCAGATCCAACCAAATTAAACCTTCACTATGTGGAAGGATATTGTGTTATAGGGGGAGTTTTATGCATTGGTGTTCATGCATTGATACATATTAAGAAATAATTTTGTGTCATTTTTGCCATAATTATATATATTATTTTCTGAAAAGTTTATTGATATTTCATTTCTGGTCTGGTCAAAAATCAAACAAATTGAAGAGTCATTCTTACAGCGTTCAGTCCACTTTCATCGCATCAAACAGGTGACTTAAATGTTTCAGTTACCTGGCTAGGGTTTCATACCATATTTGGGCACGGTTCATCACTGGAACAGACAGGTGTACCGTTCATTTGAAAATTCATTTGAAAAAAAAAAAACAGTATCAAAATAAGTTAAAATGGTTCGGCATGTTGTAGCTGCTTAGATAACTATGCCATTACAAAAATTTGGCCACAAAATCTGATGAATCTCTAAGAAATGAAACTAGATGTGAAATTTATATCTAATTGGGAATATTTAGTTTTTTTCTGATGCTGATCACAATTTTGTCTCAGTTACTGATATATTGGATATTTGATCGAGCAAATTTGAGTGATTTGTTTTTCCTGCAGATATTAATGAATGTGAAACAAGCAATGATTGTCATGCCCTAGCTGATTGTACTAACAACGGAGGAAGTTATTACTGTACGTGCCAGGAAGGATTCGTTTCGGTTGGTGTAGTAGAAGGAACTGAATGCACCGGTAAATACCTCTGATATCATCTTTTATTTATGTGACCTAGGCCAAAGGTCCCAAAATATGATGAACGTGACTCAAAAGTGGGTTCATTCATTTTGAGGATTGATTCTGAGGGGTGGTGTTGGATGGGGGGGTCGTCTGGTGGGACATGGCTCAGTCCGCATGGAAGATCCTGGGTCGTGGGCTTAAATGTTTGCAGACAGCTGACCAAGACTTTTAAAGTTTGTCAAGTTAAGACATATGGGTCATGTTTTACCTCATGCAGTCTACACCATGTAGTCTACCTAATTTAGTCTACCTCATTTAGTCTACCTCATTTAGTGTACCTCAGTTAGTCTACCTCATGCCTACCTCATCGACATGCCATCTACCGTTCACCTACCTCAAAGTTATCTAGTCTATTTGAAGTGTCCAACAGAAAATGCAGCTATAAAGCAAAATGCAGCTATAAAATGCAGCTAGGTTCAAGACTGAAATGTGGTCACTGATGATACATTTAATTATATTCATGCAACACATACCATTTATGTTCTCTCTCCTGTGGTTACTGGAAAAGTTCAACGCTCAGCGTAGTTTTGGGGAAAGGTATGCACTGCTTCTCCATGTAGACAAAGAAAGTACCTATTGAGGACAGTGATGGCTGGAAAGTACACTCTCCCTTATGGCAGGCATCACATCTTTTAATTGACCTTGTCCTTTTCCACTCATTGTTCTTGTAAATTTTAATTAAATCTACCTATCCTAAGTTTCTTTATGATGTTTAATGTAATGTAGTCATATTGGTAATTAAGAAAAGGGAAAGTAGGAAAGATTTTGAAAAGATCTTTGTTTTTATGTTGTTTTAAATAGATTTTGACGAGTGTACATTGACCCCCTGTGGTGAAAACGAATCTTGTGTGAATAACTTTGGCAGTTTCTTCTGTACGTGTAACGATGGCTTTGAAGATATCGATGGTACCTGTACAGGTAAGACACTATATTGCTTGATTACGAATTAGGACAGTAAACTACATATTTAGTTTCATTGACTTAATCTCTACTTAAATTTCATTTGTGATTGATCTTTGCATGAATTGATTGAAAGATGCATTGATTGATAGTCAGTTAATTGCTTGATTGATTGACACAGACCATACTTTCTTTTGTGGTTTTTATTTGTTTAATGAATGATGCATCAATTAGTAGTAGTTTGTTGATTGATTGACTATATCCTTTCTTTCATATGTGAATATGGCTTTTTTCATTTATTGATGAAATGATGATAGACTGATGGAAATAGATTGGTGGTAATAGATTGATGATTGATAGATAGTTACTTAATTGATTGATTTATCAATTATTTAATTGATTGATTTACTCAAGCAATACATTCATTCGTGAATGAGTGCATTATTGTTATTTGATTATATGATATTGTCTTTGTTTTTCAACAGACATTAACGAATGTTTAAGCAGGCCATGTGATGGTATAAGTAGTAGCAGATGTGAGAATACAATGGGTGGGTTTAACTGCATCTGCCAGACAGGTTTCTACAACACCACAGGCTCCTGTCAAGGTAAATAAACCTCTCACTATATATACTTAACCCATATCTATTTATACCATTAAACCATTTAAATTTAAAAGTTCAAGAAATACAAATTTGGAAACAAAAGCATGGGATGAAATGAATATTATATGCAAACATTCTTTTCTGAGCATATATCAGAAGGCTTATATATGAAGTCCAATTATCAGTTAGTCTAAAATATTCAAACTTCAGTTATGACTAATTTCCACAAAAGTTAGTTGGGTTATTTTTATTCTTCCTCTATTCTTCATTTTCCCACAGGGAAATCTTCATTACTAAAAAATATACTTTACCTTAAAAAACAAAATAGCAACATATATACATAGTAATAAACGGTGAGCATGGAAATACAAAATATCTCTTGAAATCCTCTCCCTGCTGTTTTCTGGGTTGTATTTAACCAAACTGATGTGTAATTCCCGATAACACAGTTTTTAGGGTACTGTAACTGCTGACTATTTTCTTATGTTTCCTTAGAGTCGAAACCCTTTTCCCTCCGAGCAGTCTTTACGGACATTAAAGGTAGAGCGATGTCTTCAGCTTTCTTTTCTCCAGAAGCCCTGGACGAGCAGAAAAGGGTTCTTCAAGATGATGTGAGTAGCTTTCAAAATACAATAGAAAGGTTTAAGGGTGTGAAGACTCGCGCAAAAAGAAATGTCTAATGCCAGTAATCTGACCTAGTTTCGAATGAGGTGTAACAGAAGTGTTAGACACCACCATCGATCCCAGAAAATACACACACAGCTTGCTACCGTCGATAATTAGACACTAGTGTACAGTCAGTACATACAGCTGCGGTCAATATCCACAGCACAGTGTACAAACGATCCAGCGATGGACATCTCAGGTCCAGCTAAAGATAACAAGATATCACGTTTCATTACTGTCTGCATTTTGTAGCGACACAAACAAAACGTCACTTGCAAGCAACAGAAAGTTAACTTTTTCCAATGGACGCACGCGGTTTGGGGCGAGTCTTCAATGCCTAGTGGACTGAGACCTCTTCTTTGATATAATTACACAAATGATTATGATGGGAAAATTTTACATCCCACAGATAAAAGAGCAAATTAACATCTGACAGATGAAAGAGGAAAATATATAGAAAAGTTTAGTTTCTCCTCATGTAAACAAGAATCTCTGTTTGTTTTTGCAGCTTGTATCTCTGTTTGTATCCTCTGGATTGATAGATTTCCTCGGAGTAACCATACGTTCTTGCACGCCCACCAACGACGGCTTAGAGATACAGTTCACTGCGGATTTAGTCACAGACACCTTGGTTAATATTTCTATGGTTGACGACGCATTTACACAAGAACTCTCAGGACGAGATAACAATGTTGTGGATCCTGATAGCATTATTTTGGCAAATAGTCTAGTGGTTGGTGAACCTGGTGAGTAGCAAATTTATACTCAAAATCTGCATTTTCTATCAAATAAATTCATTCTTTTTGCACATCTTTATATTGTTAGATGCTACATTGACATAACCATCCAAATTTCCTTTGCAATCGGTCAAGAATAATAATAATAATAACAAATGAGACCTTATATAGCGCCAAATCAGTAGACAAAAGTCACTGCTCAAGGCGCTTTACAAAGAAAGCAAATTAATTTACAAAAGAACAAGTGAAAAAATTGGTCTTGAGTTAACTTTTGAAAGAAGAGTGAGAATAATAGATAGAATGATATACGTTTAGCCTATGGGTGCTAAAGTGCAAAGATGTTCTCCAAAAGGACAGAGGATCACCAATGGTCTTTTATCTTTATCTTTAAAATTTGGCTTTATTTTGTTGTTTTCCTGATGTTTTCTGTGATTTCACTGGTGGTTCGATCAGATTCTGCCAGAAATGAGATATATTTATACTTTTAAAGATCTTTCTAGTCAAAAATGCTCAAAAGTCATAAAGAATGTCCTAACAATGTTGCATCCGTTGAAATGTACCGTAAAATTCTAGTAAATGTGACGAAAATAAAACAAATTGGGGGGAGAGATGAAAATACTCTTTTGAAATTAGTATTTAAAGGTCAGAGTGGGTACTGAATGTTTAATTGATATATGTTTTCTTACTTTTATCTCTTTCTATTACTATCATGAACATTACAGTATTTTTTGACATTTCCTCTTTATTTTTCTTGCAGTTATGAATCCATGTGAGGAACAGACAGATAACTGTACCACCAATGCAATGTGTACCTTCCTTGGTAGCAGCAACAACTATACCTGTGATTGTAACAATGGTTTCATGGGTGATGGCTTCATCTCTTGCTCAGGTATAAAACTAAATTTGCTCTTATTCTCTGGCTACCTGGATATGTTTACAAGATTTTTCTTATGGAGTTAAACTCGAATTTCGGGCAGACTTGGACTGTTGTTATGCAGGCATTTTTCTTCATGTATTTGGGCATTTCGAGCATTAAGTGGTTTGATAACCTTGCTAGATGTCTTCTCTTGTTTTGTCAGATATCAACGAGTGTGATAGTGATCCTTGTACCGAAGAGGGTGAGGTGTGCATGAACACGATCGGAAGCTCCTCGTGTGAATGCAGACAAGAGGCTGGCTACTTCAGGGTCAATGATGTTTGTGTTCGTAAGTATAGAGTTACATCTTTAACTGTGTTCAATGTCAATTTGTTAGTTAAGTTGCATGTTTTTTAGATAATGAACTGCTATTTACATTTTTTAAATTTATCATTTTACATTCTCTGATTCGAAGAGCATCTCTTTCTTCACCTCCGCTCTTATTGTTCTGAATAGCTTGAATGAGCTTGAAATCAACCATGAATTTTGTTTTTGGCTTTCATTAAACTAGATATTTCCTTTCAGCATATAATTATTCTCTGCCTCACCCCTTTTTTTTTGCTTTTAGATAAGCATTTGCATATGTAAACATTGCAACATCATGTTCTGTGGTTGCAAGAGGGTCGTATTGTGCCCAACTCGAGAAAAAGTATTCAACATATTAACAAAATGAGGGATTACAGCTTAGATCACATAGCATTTGTTATCATTCAAATAAAATTTGACCCTAACTGATGATGAATAGTAGAAAAAAAACAATCTGAGAAAGTTGGAGAAAACAATTTGAATAACAAAACAAAACATGAGTGGAAGGTTAAGTTCATCTGTTAGTGAACATGTTATTTGGTTAAATTCTTGTGAATATGTTATACGGTTAAATAATCTAACTTCTGAACTTTTCTTTTCAGTGTATAAGGCCTTCCAGGGTCAGTTTACTATCGTTGAAATTAATCAAATAGCAGAAGATGCCACGTTTAAGGAGACTTACAGCGATTCGTCCTCCCTGGAATTCAAGATATTGGAAAGCAGAGTCTGCCAGAGTGTAAGTTTTTTTTTCTTCAGCGCATCGAGATGTTTTTAATGTTTTTTGCGCTTTATAAGAACTGTATATTATTATTATTAATATTAAGTATTAGCAGTTTGCCACTATACACAGAACTGCCAAAGACAAGAAATATTTATGTCAAAAGCTATAACAAATGCAACGACATATGGTGGGTAAAGAAAGAAACTGTTATTAAAATAATTAACCTTTCATGTAACATTCACTTAATAATCTCTCATCAACTGGGGGGGGGGGGGGAGGTGCAGGGGCATAATGGGGGTAAGCTTGGCAGGAATAAAAGCAATATTTGGATAATGGGGATAAAACCATGCTTTTTTTCAGATAGTTGTGTGAATTACCCCTATTTCATATACCCATGTATTTTCTGTATGGTATATATTAGTTGTGATAATTTATGAGAAAAGTGAGTGGGCACTATACAGGACAAACAAAACAAACATTGCTGTACGGAGGAAAAGGCCACCAAAGATAATCATCCAACATTGTATATTCAACATTCATCATTGTATCACCAAATCTTGTTGTGTTATCAACTCATATCAAGCAAATGATTGCTTATCAAAATTGAATATTTATTTACAAATTTTGACTTTTATACGTTTTAAAGTCATTGAAGACTCGCCCCAAACCGTGTGCTGCGCTCTGAAAAAGTTAACTTTCCATCGCTTGCAAGTGAAGTTTTTTTCTTGTCGCTACAACATGCAGACAATAATGAAACATGATACCTTGTTATATTTTATCTGGACCTTAGTTCAGGGAGTTCCATAACAACTCCCTGCTGAGATGTCCAGCACTGCTATGTTCACTGTGTTGTGGGTATTGACCGTATTGAATGTACACTAATGTCTAAATACCGACGGTAGCAAGCTGTGTGTGTATTTTCTGGGATCGATGGTGGTGTTTAACACTTCTGTTACACCTCATCGAAATTAGGTCAGATTACCGGCATGAGACGTGCGCGAGTCTTCACACCCTTTAAGATCTTTTTTCGTTTACTCCACAGATTCGATACATTTATATCTTCAAAGAGGGGCTTCAGGAGTACATTGCCGATTGCTTTGTGGAGAGTTTCACCTCTGGCAGCATCCAAGTAATCTGGACGATACTGTTTGAATCAGACGTGGCCACAAATGCAACTACCTTAGAGGACCTGCTCGTCGGGGGTCTTCTTGAAGCTCCAAGTGGAGATGGGATATTGTTAACAGGAACCGATACTACAGGAAACTTGACAGTCATTCCTTCGACTATCGAAATCGACAGTAAGTAGCGTAATGTGTCTTTCTTTTAGAACATTATTCTATGCTTTTGATAAAAGGACAACAGAAAAAGCCTGACATGTTGATTTTATCAAGAACATCTTTAGAGTCACGCTATTAAAATTACTATCATACATGTTTTAATACACACAAAAAGAGGGACAGCCAAAAAATTATTTATTTCATGTTTCACGCAGGGAAAAAAGTTTATGAAGAAACATAAACTAGCAGATGTTTATTTGAACCAAATGGAGATGGTGAATGAATTGCAGGAAATAAACTGAGGATAAATGAAGGGAAAAAAAGGACATTTTCTGTACTTTTATAACTACAGGGGCCATATATTGTATGTTCTGCACTGAGATGTATAGGTGGATGTGTCTGTACCCAATTTGATCACTCTCAACTGTTAAGTCCAATGCGGAAAGAAATAAATTGTCTCGCAGCTTTAGTGTAAAGAAGAAAGTTCTGATGCTGAGTTTGATGTTCAAATATACAACTCAAGTTATGTAATGAATTGTAAGAGAATAAGGATCAAATTTGAAAGGCTTAATCAACAATTCCCCTCCCCTTTTTAGGGGTGGGTGACAGGTGGGTGGGATGCACAGTTAGTTAATTAATTAATTGCCATTTGTTTCGTTTCTCTTTAGATATTGTGACAGATTGTCCTGACGGTTACTGTAACAGTGGAAACTGCTCTGTTGTTCTGGGATCATATGTGTGCATGTGAGTATATTATTCTTCAACACAAAAGTATGTAGCTGAATTAAATGCTCCATTCTGTTCCTACCCTTCCCTTCCACTTTTATAACTTTGGGCCATTTCATGGATTAGCTTCTGCTTGAGTTTAACTCAGGATGTGAATTGTGAATAAAACATTGTAAAAATTGTTAACAATATATAGATATAGTTTTTAAGGATTAATATATATATATATATATATATATATAAATATGTATAGTCTATTAGGATAAATTTTTTAAAGTTTTAATACTTGGAACTCAACCAACTTCTTTTCAATGAATTTTGGATCAAAATTATTTTTCAATCAAGACCATTTCATTACTTGGAATTCAAGCAATATACTAACAAACTGGTTTGTTTTGGTGATGATGATCCTTTGCTCTGTGAAATCTTTACTGGATGCATTTTGTAACTTTTCAACTATATCCTAGATAATAGTACTATTTTCTTATAAACTGTATAAGAATGTTAAGAAGGTAAACAAATTGTCAACAAACTGCTTATGAAAGACAACTAAAATGTGTAGGTTAATGTATTCCAGTGCATCTTTGTACTTATCCTTGTTGTAAATCTGTGTAGTTCAATGATTATGCCAGATGAAGAAAGCAAAACACATTTCTATTGCCTGAAGTGGTAAAAGAGGGTTGTATACTTTGGAAATTCTTGGTCTTTTCATTCTCTCTCTAAAAAGGCTCATGCTTGTCCTACTACAAACACCGACAGAAAGTCTCATAAATAGCTAATAAGAGAAATTTTACATTTTGTTACAGGTGTCCCGATGTCTATGGTGGAAGTCGATGCCAGTCTTTACTTACAACTGTACAGTCCCAAGTCACTACGCAAGGAGAAACCTTCGTCACAACCCAACCGGTGAAGCAGCCAACAACTGCTGGTGAAGTAACTACTGTCCGTGGAGCACCGACCACTGATGGGGCCCCGATGACCGTTGGAATAACGACAGCCGATTTAGTAACGACCTCCGAAGGAGTAACAACAGTTGAGACAGAGAGGACGACTTCGCAACCAGGCACATCCAAAGCGATGGTCACTTCAGAAGTAGCGAACAGTAGTGTTGCACAGACTAACAAAACAGTGACATCACAAGGTGTAACTCAGACTGGAATTACATCGCAGGAGGTTACTAAAGAGGAAGAAGAGTCTACAACGGTGTCTACCGAGGAACCAGACGGTAAGCTCCTGTGGTCTTCAAAAAATTCATCCAGTATTTGAAAAACAGAATTCAGTCTGTAAATTAACCTAAACATAAAATGGGGACCTGTTCAAATGGTCCCCATTAGGAAGTTCTGAAGTATTTATTCTTGGTGAAGTGGTGAAATTGGCAGGTAATATTTTGTCACTTTTATCCAGTGATTGACAGCAACAAATTCCACATGGAAGTTTCTTTCCTTATATTTGTGCTTGATTTGTGTTTGGGATTCTGATGCCCTACACAGACAGTCTCCGTATCATCCTGCCCTTTAGTAATGAAGAGTAGCCTTGCAACTCATTATCTTTAACCAATTTGTGGTTTGTTGGCTAAGACTGAGTAAATTGTAAATGTGATATGAAACAATGGCTGCCCGGGGGGGGGGGGGGGTTTGTTTGCCAAGCGGAAATAGGTGTGGGTTAGCAAGTGTCGTTCTGTATGGCGAAGGCTTCTCTGTTGGGAAATTTACTAATAGGTCGAAATTTATATTCCAGCCACTCTTTGAACCTGCACAGGTCTAGGTGCAGTTGTACAGGTTACATACGAGCTATGCTATAAGTTTTATACGGTGTGGTTGAAGGACCATTTTGATTAATTAAAAGACTCATAGATTTGTGCCATTGACCCCCTTCTCCCATATTTCCCTCCTTCCCTTTGTTGAACAGGTTTATAATTTCAAGGGTATTCCCCTTTCAAGAGCATATGTTAAATTTCACTTCAAATTTGAAGAAAAATACCACCTATTCCTCTCTGTTTTGTTCTGTGTCATGTTTAGCCGGTCTGGAATTGTGGCAGATCGTGGCTATCATCCTCGGCGGAGTGATTTTCATCTTCCTGCTCCTCGGATGTTGCTTCAGCCTAGCCATCTCGTACGGCGGAAAACAGGAAAAGAAGTATAGAAATAGAAACAATTACCCAGTACTTGCAGATCCAAGAAACATGGTTGCCAGAGATGAAATTAGTGGGAGAGGACATTCGTCTTATTACCACGACGACAGCGAGGATGACGAGGAATGGTACGATGACGTCTCCGTTCAAGGAGGTGGCGAGGACACTCTTCAGGCAGACAGCAGGCTGGGACAACAGGCCAGAGTAATCTCCCTGTTATCCGATCTCAATGTAAGATATTTCTCTTTGTCATTGGTACAAGTTTGGGGAGCCAAATTTTGGTCTCTTTTCTTTAAGAGCATGTTTATTACAAAATACATCAGTTTCATATATAGAGTTTCAGGAGACTTGTCGGTGAATAGCAATGTCGACCATTTTGAATTTACAGTTGATTTTTTTCTGTCATTTTTTAGTCTTCTTTTTTTTTGGATTTTTTTTGGTGGTTAATATGATACATATTTTAAAAAGTTTGCTTTCTCTTTTTTTCTTTTACTTTAGGAACATATGAGGAATAGAGCATCTGTACATGGAAGAGGCGCAGAAGCAGAAGGTCAGAGAAGTCACTTTGTTAGACCCTATCTGGCATCAGGTCATGAAGAGGTAAGGAGTCACCAGGTTTGAATCAACTTTTACTTAAAGGCATTGAAGACTCGCCCCAAACAGCATGCCGCCATCTTTACAAAGTTAACTTTCCGTTGCTTGCAAGTGAAGTTTTTCTCTTGTCGCTACAATATGCAGACAGTAATGAAACGTGATACCTTGTTATCTTTAGCTGGACATGAGATGTCCATCACTGTATCGTTTGTACACTGTGCTGTGGGTATTGACCGCAGCTGTATGTACTGACTGTACACTAGTGTCTAATTACCGACGGTAGCAAGCTGTGTGTATTTTCAGGGATCGATGGTGGTGTCTAACACTTCTGTTACACCTCATTCGAAACTAGGTCAGATTACCGGCATTAGACGTTTCTTTTTGCGCGAGTCTTCACACCCTTTAAAGAAAAAGGGAAATGATAATCCACACTAATATCAGATTATTTCTGATAGTATTTTTCACATTGTAAAGCAAATCACAGATGTCAGTATGGCCTTAAACTTAACTGGTGAGAAAGACAGAAAGAGTAATGGTCCTTGTCTGTTCGTTTCAATTCGTTTCATCTCCTCCTTCAACAACATCCAACCTCTCCTACCTTATTCCATTGCTTAGTCATATATCTCTGATATTATAATATCACTTTTAAATTCATCAAAATTAAAGAGAAATGAGACCAAATTTATGCCATAAAACCCTCCAGGGGTTTTGTTTATTAAAAACATTCTTGTTGCACAGAACTATACATGCATGTACACAGAGCTTAGTTAAGACTTGAGAAAAAAAAAATAACTTCAGTTCAGATTTGAAACAAGAAAAGGACTTCATAAATGGACAAGTGTGGAACATGTCATGGGAAGTAAATTTCTTCCCTGCTTTAATGTAGTGACCACATTAGCGAAACGGTATTTAACCAATTATTGTGTGCACCCAAGTTCAACATCGATAAAATATCATAAAAGAATTTATTGTTTTTCTGACTTAGCATAATGAGCTGCAGCAGTATTATCATCTCTTTGAGATCACTCAAAAGAGCATAAAAACAATATCTTTTAAATTTTTGAAATTTCTCCTCATTTTGTAACGCCTGAACTTTGCTATTCAATTTAATTGAATTAATTGGCTTCTTAAGGCACTGTGGCAACAGTAGGATGCTGAGGGGGCTGCAGCTTCTTGCAGCTAGGCTGCGAAGGATGTAATCTTATGTGCTATGCAGTTTCACACTTTCACACTGCTGGTCGGCCTCTATTGTTTAATTTTCATTCAGCCTCGCTGCAGGGGATTTTGCAGCTGCTGCAGTTTTTCTTTATGCCACAGTACTTGATGGATATTTAGTATAAATACAGTATCACAAATATACCAGTCTATACAAAAAAGCTAAATAACCAACAGTTTTAACTGGAAGATATTACAGTTTTAAATTTTCTGACAAGACACCACAAATTGTCTTCATGCTTTTCTGTTCTTTTCTACAGTTTATGGGACAGCCCGATGAAAACCCTTACTACAACAACGCACAGAACTTGCGGCCAGCTCTCCTGCAAAGTTTTAACCCGGCAGGTTACCCCATACCTAGGCCACGGTACCACTACAACCACCAACAGTATGACTGACTTTATATTTACAGTGGTATCATAAATCTATTAAATTGATAAGTATATAAAGTTTAAAAGAAGGATACACAGCAAACTAAAATAAATGAAATAGCATTTTTTTACAAATGAATGTTTGTTGCTGATGTTACTGGTCAGGATTTATTTAATCCTAAAAATAACTGTTCATCTTCAAAATTGAATTGGAGCAGGAACCTCATTCTCCTTTTTTTTTTATTTCTTTGGTATATCATTGTCGGTTGAAGAATCCTTTAATTAAAAATTCCTGCTATCATTATTCTTTTCTTTCTCAATGGTTCAAACATTTGAGTAAGAAGAAAGAAGAGACGGATCTTCATCAGGAGATGACGTTTTTGATAGTTTAATCAACATCTCATTAAGGTCATATTCCACATTGGCTTAAAAGTTTTAGCATTTAGTTCTGCACCTTTGTGATTTTCTTCTGCATAATGGTTTGACCAATACTACCTATACTACAGTATACTACCAATATTACAATACTACCAATACTACAATACTATGACCAATACTACAGTATCAAAATGACCAGCGACCTTCAAAGCTGACGTGAGAGGTATTTTGTTTTCACTCTCCTTCTCAGTCGAGGTGTATAAATGCATCAGGAATTTCATAGTTTCTTACTCGAGAGAGACTGCAATGTATGCGAGACTAGCCACCCAAGACTATCCATGAAACTAATAAAGTACGAAAAAAGATTCTCTCCAACGAGTAAATTATTATCGCCTGTCGTCGTCGCTAAAACAGTAAATGATTATTGCATGCTTAGTGACTTTATTATGACCATTATTTAGTCAACTTATAATTATACAATTATTTACCAACGTTGCTTTCACAGGAAAGAGTAGAAACTTTTCTTGAGTTATACAGTACTTTGGTAGCGTGTCAATCATCTTGTAAACGATGTCACATTGTCATAAAACATTGGTTATTTACATATTTCATGGATGTTCCAGCAGTTGCACATTAAATCATTTTTCTTTTGAAATTTCAAAACATGTATTTTTAACCTTTCCGTCTGTCATCTGTTTTAGCTTTCTAGATTACTTCTTGTACATCTTTTTGTAGCTTTTTTCTTTATTTTAACATATTTTTCAGTGTTGTATTTTAACATTTGTAAAGAAAAATCAGCTGATATCTACCATTTTACGAACTCCTCATTGGGAAATAAAGTTTCACCGTCCTTGTTTTTTTTAAATATATATATATATGTATATTTTGGTATTTTGGAGGCTATTAGCATTATTTTTGTAGATTGAGAAGAACAAATTATAAAGAAAGAAAAGAAAAAAATGTTGGTATTTTCATCTAAATCCGTTGTTTGGTTGTCTTCTATACTGTGTGCGTTGGTTTCTCTGATTCCTACATGTACCTGTTAAATGATAGAACAGATAAGATAATGTAGTAAAGATAATGGTTAAAAAACAGTTAAAACAACTAAAACTGGACATCAAGAGAAAATAATGAAATAAGCCACAGAAAACATGGAAAACCACAGTTAAAGGGTTGTGTGAAATACAACATAGCTTGATTCCAGACGACAGTGATTTAATAAGGTAATCTTTCTGACTAATTTTCCCTATCTGTTTTAATTTCTTTAATGCGGGGAATGGGTGGGGTAGGCAGGCAGGGCATGAGTCGAGATTGCCCGACAAGAAGGGTGGAGGGGGGGGTTGGTGGATAGCTTACAGCCCCAGTGCCAGGGAAAACTTAGAAACCCTTGGGATAAAGAATATTGACTTTCTTTCTCAGTAAAACTCTCAATAGACACCCCTCATAATTGTACCATGAATTTATACAGACTTATAAAATGGGGCCATGTGACATAATTTTACCCTGGGTGCTGATGCAGTACCGCATAGGGTGATGGGGAGGGGGGTACTTACATCCTTCTAATCTCTCCTCTAGCATGGATATCTGCTCACTGAGAGACTGTATCCTCTCAATTTGTGAGATGTGTTGATCGTTCAGCACTAAATGATTGCTAGGCAATGGAACACTCGCAGCAGTAGTACTAGTTACCGGTGCCACCGGTAAGACAGCCGCTGGTATTTGAAAGCTATTATATAATGTCTGATTTTTCTTCATTTCTCCTAATTCCTGTCAAATAATAAAAAAATTAAGAAAACATTGATTTGAAGATGGTTTTTTTTAGTGTATTTGGTTGAAAATAACAAACAAAATAAAGTGCATTTCAAAGTACATGGAGTTATTAGTAACATTTCTTGGAGGAGATTTTGGATCTGAGGAGTGTGTCTTATATTGCTATGACCGATAGACACTGCCACAAATCCTGTGAGAATGGTTAAAAGAAATATTGTTGTCCTGAATGTTCTAGTTCACCAAATAACTCCTAGACAGAGGAGGAGGGAGGGGGGGGGGGTTGGAGAGGGAGGAGGTGTTCAAATTAAATAACAAGTTTGAAGGGAATCCATTTCTTTTAGTAGTATAAACTATCTAATGCACTTTCAAATTAGTTTCCTAAAACTTATCGTAGGCCTACACATTTTTAATGGAAGTTCTAGTTACACGTCATAACTGTAAATAACTTTTGATAACCGAAAAATAATAATCGAATAGTGAGATAATTTTTACCTGATTCCATGTAGCAACACAGATTTCCATAATCATAATACCAGAACGGCTAGCAACGCACATTATAAATCATATAAAACACGCACTGGTATGTTAAGCCTCAGAAACCGTGCAACTAAAATTTGGAATTCACTGTCAATAGCTTTAAAAGCTAAGAAAACAAGCTCCACATTTAGTAAATGTCTTACTAAAGAAATTGTCATGTCTTATTAATTATGATTTAGCTGCATAGTCGCATAGCAGCATATACACATATTGAAGCGTATATGTATTGTTATTAACATTATTTTCACTATTTTCTATCTTTTCTTCATGGGAGTCTTCTGTTTTGTTAAGCCAGCATAGGCTTTTCAGAAGACTTCCATTCACATTGTAATATTTATGTGAAAAAACAAATAAATGAATGAATGAATGAATGTAACTGACACGGCATATAATATGTAAGGGGAATGTAAATGTCTCCCTCATTTCGTAAGTTATCTTCCCCTCCCCCCCCCCCCCCCCCCCATCTTCTTTGTGACGTTTAACGAGTGAATGGTAACGTTTACTCACTCGTTCGACCAGTTCCACTCTAGCGGCCAGAGACTGGAATTCTGAACTGCATGATATACAAACTAACGAGAAAGGGAGACAAAAACAAGATTATTTCTGTAAAAGGATAGTACAATTAAAGGATAGTAGAATTAATGGATAGTAAAATTAAAAGATAGTTATTAAGCTAATTCTCATATGATGTTAAAAGAGGGCGGGTTATTGAAAGGTGGGCGGGTTAACAATTTCAACGCAGTTTTGTCGCAAGATGTGAGTAAGTGAATAATAGAGCAACCGGAGATAATTGGGCAAGTTTGGAATTCAGTTTTGTGCCAAAAGTGCTTACCCGACTTTCATATGCAACCCCGCCCCCCCCCCCCGCTCCTCCCTCTCAAACCATAAACTCATACTCGTGGCATTAATCTATTAAAAGTATAGCAATCTTCCTGAAATGGCCGAAGAAATATGTCATCTGTGTAAAGGATTGGAAATTGACGTAAGATCCCAGAGGAATTTATCGATCGCGCTTCACTTTTTCTAACGTTTAAGCTAAGTTATTTTGCGGAATGGTATTTCAGAACAAAAGCCTTAAAAAATGCCCCCTTTGTACATCTGCATCAAGGCGAGTGCAGTTGTAGACTTTATTCTATGGATTAGGATAATTATCCAGTACTAACTAGCTTGAAAAGAATTCCAATAAGATGCAGCTTTCATCCGTATAGCAATAGCTTATACACTTCTGCAGTGTTTGCGCCACTGACTTACTATACATGGATATAGGCTATTACCCTACTTTCATGGTCTAACTATTGTTCGAAGGAGTTTCCAGTTACCTGCTGTCTTATTGCCCAGGGTTTTTGTATACAGTACAGTGATAATGAGGTACGTTTCCTGAATCTGTTATACTTATTTATCGGGTTCGTTTTGTGTATTCTGATCTTAATTTGAGGATTGGATGCAATATTATGTCCACGAGGGTTGTTTGTAACGCAATGGAATTGGAACATAAGCACAGGCCTAATTTATTATGGCAAAAAATACGATGTGTATATGAAGTATATGTTTCCTGTTTTTTAGTCGATTCCGCTTATATCATCAGTGCAGAATGGGGAAGGGGGCATGGGTAATGGTGGGGTTTAACCCAGGGGCGTATCCAGGGGGGGGGGCGCAACAGGCGCGCGCCCCCCCCTATTGGCCGTCACCAAAAAAAAAAAAGTT
>JAIPMN010186009.1:0-11018 GCA_020650975.1 Apostichopus californicus
ACATATATATATCTATATATATATATATCTATATATAGATATGTATGTATATATAAATATATATATGTATTTCCACGTATCTCATTACGTTTGTTAAATCCAATACAACCTAATATGGCTGATTGTGTTGTGTTTTTTTCGTTCGTTTGTAAAATGGATAAATATGACATTTAATATTTTATCCCCACTCGTAGTATATTTTTTACTTTTATCAAACACATTATTTTGCAGTGCATTATTTAATATAATAACATGCTAGAGATCTGTAAAATGTGACGCACAATTACTGATTTATGATAGCCACAATGTTAGATGAAACCTACCACTCCATACATTGCCTACTTCCTCATTTTATCGTTTTGTTATTCACAGTGATATTTCTAACCCGTTACAACATAAATTTAGATCTTATAATACTTACGATATGTCATTTAATTTTTGAGATTTCATTCCGTAGAGAAATATTTTCCCCATTTCTGGTTTTGTTATTTTCCTCAGCTCTTTATTTCTTCCCATCCCTTTCTCAATACATATATGTTCTACTGTTGTCATCGGTTTCAAATGTATTCCACTATGAAGTACACATGATTCTTCTTGATAGTCTTTAACAGACTTATTAAGATGCAGGAACGATATAGGGGTCTGTTAAAAAGAGAGTAAAACAGGTGAGGTAATGTATGATCATTGAGTTTTTGTAACCTTCCTTGAAATGTTAACTGTCTAATAGAATGGATTTAGACATCCCCACAAGAGATTTGGCTGAGCGCATTATTGTGCAATTTACCTTCTGCTTCAATGTTATTTTGCATAATCAACTGGTGAGTTTTCAAGAAATGATTTATTAAATGATGGCGGTAAACAAGGAGACTATTTTGATGTGTATTATCCCTTTCGACAACATTGGTATTAGTCAACGTTGTATTTATCTAACCATTTTTTATTTTTTCTAGAAAGTGACACAAATGAAATTATAGCAGTTTAAGATACTGAACTATAAAATTAATATACACAGACAGTTAGGTCAATTCCCATACGCAGCACCAAAACTGAATAGAAAACATAAAACTTTCATGGCCTCAAAGTACTTGTTTTGAATGCGTTACAAAATGGCATTATCTTAATAGTTCGGAATGTCACATGAGAATGTTGTACAAACTTAAAAGAAGTTATTATAGTTAAGATTTTTCAACTTATGAAACAATACATCTACATGATTATTTATGCCTGTACTGGATCATCACTGAGTCAGTATGGACAATGTCGTTGGTACTGTTAATACATTAATATAATGTTATAAATGTTCATAGCAATGTTCATTATCCAAATGTTTCATTTGCACTTACATCATGATTGGCGGCAATGTACAGGAGTTGTACTTTAGACCTTTGTTGTAGTATAGTGTCACTTTCGTCTATAGAAATAATATCTGAGTAAGAATCTCGAATAGCCTCAAAGTCATTGACCTAATTAAAAAGAAAGAAACAGACAAATGGCTAGGAAAATCTCAATATGTTGTAAGGTAGCAAGTTGATTGATATTCAAATACGGATAGAGTGGTCTTATACAATAGCAGGATGTAACAACGTATAATTTAATTGTTTTTTTTTACAAAGAAAAGGGTCACACGATTTCTGAACACAATATTTTACATTTGGAACTAGGTATATGTCAGCATACAATACTGTGCCGCCATGAGCTATGATGTCATATAGTCGACATTTAGAGCTGTTAATTAATCAAAAGCTGCAGTATAACTATGTATTACGGACGTGTAAAATGATCGCTTAATTATCCAGCTGTTTATCATCATATTACATAACAGGCGAAAACCACCTACTGGAATGGAATTGAAGAAGCTGCAATCTCTATAAATCAGAGCTATTCATATGATCTCTCTTGTAGTTGCTTGGCAAACTTCGTCCTAATTCTAAAATTAATGGTAGTTACGGTGTTTGCTGCCTTATATCTCTCATGTGAATGTGATAAATGGGTTAATTTACACTTAATTTGCAGATATCATAGTACGTGACGACGACATTGTCCCAATAACAGGAAAGTTAAAAAACTTTCTTTGTAATATGTTTTGAATTAGTGTTTAACGAGGCCGCTTCAAATTTCTCTATGTATGGAGTTTGGTATAAGCATACCCTTGTAAACGGCGATAATGATAATTGTACTATACTTAGTTTACGTCATACAGCTATAACACAATCGTTACAGGCCTAACGTTCCGTTTGCTGCCCATTTCGAGGCATATATGATTTGAATAAGATATCAGAGTTGCCATATTGACTTAGCACTGATCTAAACATTCCAACATACATCATGTAATGATACTCTACTACAATACGTCAATAAAGACTTATGTGCTAATGTACTGGTTTTCAAAATACCGCCGTGACATAATTGACATTACAATGTTGGGTGATAAATGGAATTTCATTAATTTTTAGGCAAGTTATTTTTAAATATTTCTCTATCATTTTATATTTTTATGCAGTTAATCTTGATGCTTTTAGCTTCTC
The DNA here is from genome assembly GCA_020650975.1 of Apostichopus californicus. Taxonomy (NCBI): domain Eukaryota; kingdom Metazoa; phylum Echinodermata; class Holothuroidea; order Aspidochirotida; family Stichopodidae; genus Apostichopus; species Apostichopus californicus. The sequence goes on from JAIPMN010186009.1 coordinate 2,526, forward strand.
TGCCTTGCTTGTACACAGTTGACAATAATATATAATTTTCTCTTAGGAGGGCAATTACTCCAATAAATTCTACATATTTCAACTTGGACATACCTGTCAAGGGCGTGGAAGGACGGTAAAGGACAGTTTGCAGATAATGTGTGATTATTATCCTCAAAGCAAGCAACATGTTTGGAGAGCAAGTCATTAACTGTCTATGCGGCATACAATGTACAATGTCTGACACGCTTTTGTTAAATACTCTACATTGTGATGAAAAGCTACATCTTGAGTAGTATAAAGCTTACTCTGCGTTGAGAAACTGATAACTCTAAATACAAATACGTTGTTTGAAGAGCAGGGATCTGCTATGTTGATGTATCTCCATTGATGTATATAACATGAAAAGGTACATCAATGATACAAGATACATTTAACTCAACATTAAAAATACAAATATACTGCTTAATGTCGAAAATGGTCCTACTGTTCTATTTCCCAAGAGAATTTTCGATCATGTTGTAGATTAAACACTACTTTGTGATAAAGTTATTTTGGAATAAGTAAAACAAGACTAAGCATACCTCCCAGAGACCGGTTTGCAGGTCCAGATGAAATACACTGTTGAATGGACACCACAAGACTGAAAGATAAACATAAGAACAAAGCAATTCATATAACACATTTGTGCGTAAACTGGTTATCGGCGAAATTGTACTTTCAATGAGCAATGTGTCATGCTCTTACAAAGAAAACGCAAGGTTGAAAGTTGAACTAGTTTCTGCTTTTAACCGAAGATTCGTAACTCTAACAGTCTTTGGGGAAAGGAATAAAACATTAAGGTGGAACTGTTTTGGTCAGCCAGACATGTCCATCTTTTTATGAAAACTTCTGTCACCAGCTTTGATTAAATTACGTTAAAGGAAAGCCATACAATGGTACTCAGTTGGAAAACAAATGTTTACATATCGATCAATGTTTACCTAAGCTGACCGCTTAAATGCATATTTCCTGGTTTTTACAACTAAACATTGAACTTTAATATTGCGATAATTATTGATAGTCTAGATAATTCTACATTTCGACATTCACACTTTTCACACACTGTGAGGTTAATATGACATAAGCTTATATGAATATTAACCAATGTAGGTTTGATAAGGATTTCAAAACATCTGAAGACAAAGAAAAAAACTCATTTTAGTATCAGAAAAAGTGATTGGAACCATTTGTTATATTTAGACTTATTCAGAAAATACTTTGTGATTGAAACCTTTTTTATATTTAGACTTATTCAGTAAGTACTTTCTTAACGATAACCCTAGTTTACCATTAAGTGCCAGAGATAACATCCAGTCTGTGAAAGCAGATGAGAGAGAAACCGGCATAAGCCAACCCTCGAAGCTTTAAAATACAAAGAAAAGAAACGTCCATGTGTATCACACTGATGTTATAAATCACAACAGTTAACTTTTTAAATCTAAATTAATGGTTTTGTTTCTCTAAGTAATATAATCTCTATTCTGGTGAAAGATGAAATATGTATATTTACCGGAATATTCATGCCCTAGTTGTTGACTATGATGTAAGGAGAAACTCTTTTGCCTTTTGCTTCTTTACATACAAATCTTAAAGTGCATTAAATGTTGCGGATACTTGGCATCAAAGTTAACCGAAGCGAACTAAAATGGTTAAGGCATTTAAAGACTGAACGTAAACAATTAACCTTACAAAAACAGCTTAACTTCTCTGGTAAGGAATAGTGTTGATCGTCATTTATATCACGTATGCCCAATACCGATGCTTGAAAGAAAACTAGCTCATACATTATTTAAAATACTTTGTAAAGAACTTTAAAACTCAGTCCCGCAAGTTAAATATTTTAGAAGTTAATTTCTTATTGACAGTTATATACGAGGCACCACGAAAAAGTATCAAATGTTCATAAAGTGATGTAGCTTATTTCATCAATTATTGAGTAGTTTCCTTACCATATTTCATTAAAATGTTGGCCTTTAATTACACATAGCAATATGTTAGAAATATCCTGATCTTTAATTGCATTGCAACCGTTGTTATCCACATCATGTATCTTTTGTAATGGCGGCAGATTGGTTAGTTGTATCCCAGTATTTAAAATAATGGTTCCATTATCAGTCGTCTTAAATGATTTACTGAACAGTAAAGAGGATATCGGTACCTGTTAGGTAGGAAACAAATCGTTTTAATCTTCCTTGTTGAAAGCAAACGAGCAAAGACGTTTCTTTTGCATACCCAACATGGGATCTAATTATCTTTAGCAAGATATGTTTATAGCATAAGCATAAACATGATGACATAATTATAAGAACGATAAAAGCCACACAAATACAGGAGAATGATAATATCTTTACTATTAAAGCTACTGGAAGTGAAGGAATTGAAATTATATTATTATTATCATCATCGGATTAAATTGACATTAAAATCGTTTTATATCGACGATTGTACTTGTTCCTCGTAACTTCGACCCTAGTCTTTCAACATCTAATCTTCAAATTTCAACTATTTTCAAAAAGACTACCCTTTCACCAAACTTTGGATGACCTGGTGGTTTTCTTATATTGTTCTTTCATAGTTTTTTTTTAATTCTGCAGACATTTCGCTGCACACGCCGTAGTGTTGACAATATATGTCCACAGTTTAAATCAATTATTTCACAATTAAATCTCTATATTATTTTTCTTTCTTGATATACAGAGTTTTTATATTGACATTTAATGACAATTATTAAGACTTTTTCGTTAAAAATCACGATGCTGACGGTGTATCTACTGTAGATTAATAGCAGTATTGGATCTGATCTAAGAGTCTGGAATAAGTTTTGAATAAACGGTTTAGTCCAGAATGACTAACGATATCATTTCGGCTTCTGAAATTAAAAGTTATTATGTTAGACAGTTGTAAGTCATTCATGCATTCCAAACGTTACGAAGATGATAGAACTAGCTGAAAAACATTTCCAATTACTAAAAGCCCTTACTAAATCATTCTGGGAAAACTAATTTTCGTTTTAGAATGCCCTTTAACTCTTCAATACACTTACATTATGTTTGTGTGCCACATGAAGGAGCTGTACAGTTGACCTCTGTTGTAACTTGCTGTTATAGCCATCGATAGATACAGTACTGTTACGAATATTTTCCAACACCTGAATGTCAACAACCTTATCGTAGAACAAAAAGGAGATGAAAAAAAAAGTCGCATAATGTAAAAATATATATATATTTGAAACTTAATTTGATTTATTAATGCATACTCTAGATCGATGACTTAGTTAGTCAATTGTCAGGAGTACAATCATTGTCTACCCACTAGGTGAAAAAGACTGCTCTGTATTATTTGTAACTAAAAATAAGAAATATTCCAAAACTTACTGGTTTGGATATTTACGAGTGACGAGCTTAACTGTCTCACCTAGTGTTCAAACGATTATGCATAACAGAAAATACCGATTACCGATTATTTTTTTCATAATCGTACCGATTCCGATTATTTGAAAATGAGAAATATCCCGTTTATACGAAATCGGCAATAAAGTTTGACAGAAACAATTATTGTTGTGATTTTGCCCCGTTTCCTTTTGCTTAGTTGTAATACAAGGCTCTAAGGTATCCTTTTGTATGTTCCAAATAACCTCTGGAGTTTCTCGGAAAGATAAAAAAAGTTTTTTTTTTTTAAATTTCCAAAATACGGAAATATGACATCCTACCTAGTCAGCACTGTGCTAAGCGAATGGCCTAACCACCTCGATGTGAATGTCACCTGTTAATGGCTTGAAATGGGCTAAGAATAGTTACTCAAAATATCCATCTCAAAAAGTATCTCAGACAAACCATCCATCTTCAATCTTTACCAAAGTGTAAATTTTAATTACATATTGCCTTCATTCCGACATTATTTTGTACTTATTTTCAGTATTATACCGTTTATGAACAAATAGAAATGTTACGAACTTGATGTTGAACATACCTATTCGTTACTTTTTTAACTCCATTCAGGTTCAATTAGTAAATGTAAGCTTAGGTCAATCAAACTGAAAAGCAAATTGTACCATCGTAACTTGTTTAAAATTACTCTAAAATGTAATACCAGATTGATGGAAAGAAATAATAAAAACTAGAAACTACTCCAATATAAAATATAACATTCCCTCTATAAGATATAGCACATACAGTACCTTCCAAACAAATGCCGAATTCCAGCAAATTTAAAGTTGTAAACTAAGCTACGCATTTTTTTTTTTTTTTTGCAAACCGATGGTTAGGCTACATTTCCCATTGACTTAGTGTGGTTGTTAGGCTAACATGTGGTCGAAGATTGCAGTTTCCATGGATATTTTTATTTTTATTTGCGACACAACTAGAGCGAATAAACAGATGGCAAGGTAAGATTTCCATGCAGTTGACTTAGTGTGAAGTACGGCTACCATGTGGTCGGAGATTTGAGGGGATTTTAGGTTATTTTCGCTGGTACTGAAAATGCTTCTCGGACGGAGGCCGTAATGCCACGGGAACTTCCCGGTGATTGAGCGCGACCCTCCCGCACTGCTTCAAATTTGATGCGGGATGTGAGAACTGTTTGTGCGATTCGCGCTGCAACTGCAATTCCTAGCTAAAGCAAACGCATGTCACAATTAATTTTACACAGACACCTGATATAATGAGGGCGATTTTCTTGTATTTTTTTTCTTTTTCGCACTCGTAATTGTGCTTTAGGAGGGCTTTTTAAGCACTTGCGAGGGCGAATCGCCCGTCGTCCCCGCTTATTTCCGACCCTGTCCAGCACATTCGTTAATTCGCGGAATTGGTATTGCTGCCATGCTTACTGTGCCGAGAAATATGAAGTCACTAACTACGAGGGAAGCAAAATCGGCAACCCTGGCAGCCTAATTTGATGAAATTACATTGTGAAAGACGTTTAGAGGGTGTCTTTATTTTAATATTTCGTAGTTAAAGAACAAACCTAATACATCAGTTGATATTTTCAACTTCCACATGTTTTTGAATCATGATATTTTCACCTTCCATATGTTTTTGAATAATCGGTATGACATAACTGGTATTCCACGTAATTTTTACCGATTCCGATTATGTTCCGATTATGCAATAATCGGACCGATTCCGATTCCGATTAGGTTAATCGTTTGAACACTAGTCTCACCACAACCTTAGCACACTCATTCTACCGCGCCTAGAATGTCCTGGTAACCTTTTAACACTGTGCACCCTCTGTGACCCGGCTTCACAGGTCACTGCCCTTCCTTCTCATGAGACCAAAGCCCCTCCAAAGTGGTCTCTGCCTTGGAGTCGAGTAGTAGTCCTTCCCGACAAATTGGGACGGCTACCCCCTCGACTCCTCGCCAAACATCGAATTTCGAGTAGTACTCCCCATCCTGTTAGGAGGGGGGACTACCCTCTACAACCCCGTCCACACCTGTACCCCTTAGCTCTAACAAAGGAGACCTAAGGTAGCAGGAGGTACTCTACAAGTTAGGCCCAAGGCCCTGAACACCGTAAAGTTTAACGGAGAAAGGCAAAATTAACTCAAGTATTAACAATCTAAAAGAAAAATATATATATATAACGCTTCTTCATATATATATAAACACTTTTAAGACACTCTTCCCCAAGTTACTCATAGTGGTCCTAAGTTACTATGAGTTACTACCGGTTACTACAAGTTACTACCGGTTACTACCGGTCAAGATAAAACTAACTTTACAATGAAACTCACCGATAATAATAGGTGATCGCACGAGGACTCCTTTGGTAGTGGCACCTCCTTTCCTCAGGTCTCTTGGCCTGTGCTGGAAGGTGTTTTGTCAAGTCAGTGCGACCGCTCCTCCGTCCGGCTGTGTTCCACCCCCCTCGGGGGAGGGAGGCGGGAATGGAGCTCGTCACTCGTAAATATCCAAACCAGTAAGTTTTGGAATATTTCCTTCGCTCCTCGCTTACTTGTCTCACCACAACCTTAGCACCGGGTGGCACTGCCCTATGGTGGGAGGCCCGAGGGGTGGGACCTAGTGCCCGTCGGACCTCGCATCACCGCGCTACAAAATGCTGTCTCGGCCTGTAATGAGTCTGAAAGGTAACAGGCGACGAACGTCGTTGGTGTCCGCCAAGCTGCTGCCTTAAGAATGTCCTCTATTGGGACTCCTGCAAAGAGAGCTGTCGAGGCCGCTACTCCTCTAATGTTGTGGGCCCTTGGTGTAGTCATGCCAACTGCGAAGGGGCGAATAATCTCTGTCAGCCACCGAGAAAGGGTGTCCTTAGACGCCGCTGAATAAGGTGCTCTGGGTAGTATGAACAAGGACGTGGTTGTTCCTCTCAGGGGTTGAGTCTTGTTCAGGTACCACTTGAGAGCCCTGACTGGGCACCACAGTTTGTCCTCTGCGACTGAGGAGAGCGTCTTTATTTCGGGGATAAAGATGTCCCCCGGCAGGAAGGATAGGACCTGGTTCTTGGCTATGAAGGACGGATCGGGGACCATTCTCACCCCATGGTTCTCAAACCTGATATGGTTCTGTTTCGTAGACAGAGCATGGAGACAGCTCCTTCTTCTTGCTGACGCGAGGGCTATCAGGAAGAGGGTTTTCTTAGTAAGGGCTGCCAGCGAGGCTGAAGCGAAGGGTTCGTATGGTGATTTAGTGAGTGCCTGCAGTACTGCTGATAGGCTCCACGAGGGGGCGATTCGTCTGATCCGAGGACGCCTGTCCCCCTGATGAGCTGGGCGATGTCCCCGTTGTTGCCCGGGGTGGACCCATCTGCAAAACTGCAGTGGATAGCGGTAATTGCCCTCCTCGAAGAGGGAGTGAAGGAAGTTTACCACTTGTGCCAGAGAGGTCTCGGCTGGCAGTACCCGTCTGTTCTGGCACCATTCCCCGAATTTTCGTAGTCGGGAATCGTAAGTTGCCACGGTTGATGTTCTCCTGGCGTCAGCTGCCACAGCGGCAGCAGCCTCCGAAAAACCCCTCTGTCGGAGGGAAGTCCTGACAGCTTCCAAGCAACTAATTGTAGACCCTTGATGTCTGGGTGGTTGAGGGTCCCCCGTCTTTGGGACAGCAGATGGGGTGTGTCCGGTAGGATCGCTGGGGTGTCCATTAGGAGTTGTAGGATTTCCCCGAACCATGGTCTGCGAGGCCAGAATGGGGCTACCAGTATGACTCTCCCCCTGGAGTGTCGGATTTTTCTCAGCACCTGGCCGATCATGCAGAGCGGCGGGAAAGGCGTAGGCTTCCAGATAGTCCCATGAGAAGGACATGGCGTCGATGTGGTGTGCCCTGGGGTGGAACCGTCTGGAGCAGAAGATCTGAAGTTTGGCGTTCTCCACCGTCGCAAACAGGTCCACCATCGGTCTGCCGAGGACTTTGAAAATCCTGTTGCACGTTTCTTGGGATAGTGCCCACTCGTTGGGGTCCATCTGTCCTCTGGACAGGGCATCGGCCATCACGTTTAGTTTGCCGGCGATATGGGATGCTCGTAGTGTCATGCCGGAGTCCTTGGCTGTCATTAGGACTTCCCATGCCAGCTGACATAGTCTCTCGGAGTGGGTGCCCCCTTGTCTGTTTATGTAAGCTACTACGGTGGTATTGTCTGTGAAGACGGTGGTCGCTGTGTTTTGCACATTCTCGTGGAACGACTCTAGGGCCCGTTTGACAGCCAACATCTCTAGTAAGTTGATATGCCAAGATTTCTCCACTGGGGACCACGTCCCCCAAGCTGTTAGGTTGTTCCAGTGGGCTCCCCACCCTGTCAGTGAGGCGTCCGTCGTGACCGATGTCATTGGCAGATTCACGATAACGGGCACCCCTTGGTCCCAGTTCTCCGTGTCGTGCCACCATTGCAGGTGAGGTGTGATCTCTTCCGACCGGGGGATTGGCGCTGTCTTGTTTAGGTTTTGTAGGTTGGTCGTCTTTTGCAGGTGAAGTTGCAGCGGACGCATGTGTAGTCTGCATAATCGCACCACGTCGACCAGGCTGGCCATCAGCCCTAGGGCTCCGAGCCACAACCCTGTCGATGACTCTTGTTGTGATAGGATTTGGGCTGTGGTCGTTCTGACTGCCTCGATCCTCTGTTCTGAGGGACTGGCTATCCCTGTTGTGAAGTCTAGTATTGCCCCCAGGAACTGGATCGTCTGTGTTGGGGTCAGAAAGGTGGACTGGAGGTGAATTCTACAGTACTGATTTCGCTTAACTCCCGTTAAAATTCGTTGCAAGGAAAATAACCGAATTTCTTCGTTTTTTATCGAAATTCGCCGATTTTTACCGAAATTCAACGAATTTTAACGATTGGTTATCTCAGTCATTTCCTTCGTGGAATTTCCAACGATGCGTTGAAATTCTTTTTTAAACGAAATAGAAGGTTAATATGTGGTTACGCGAAACGTCGGAAAACGCGTAACTTCGTTTATTAGTATCAATTAGACTTTGACACAGTCGTTTGAAAGCAAGAATATTTACAAAAGCATTCTCAG